>JAPYZR010004068.1:0-15091 GCA_030522945.1 Trichopria nigra
AATGCGAAAAAGACGCATGATGAGCATTCGATGAGCAATCGATTCATGTATTATAAGTCCCGAAAATCTAAAGTCGGGTGCTAACTTCACGGGGGTGCCTAAAAGTCCTAAATTTTGATGACACGCATACCCACATACTTATACACAAATGTATACACATATATATATATATAGATATATGCACGCACACTGAGAAATCGGGGCTCGGAGTAAATTTCGGGAATCGTCGTGCATCGGGGAGTTCGAAGTGTTTCCCGACGATTTGTGGTATCCTTTTTAGAGCTGCATTATAATCTGGTTTTTTATTCCGTTTCTCGTACGAACTTCGTGCAGTTTTTCACGAATCAAAAGAAAAGACTCCGTGAAATATCACGAATCATCACGTCCGCGACTTGAGACAAACAAACAATGGCAAAAAAGACGTACGACCTACTGTTCAAATTATTGCTCATCGGCGATTCCGGCGTCGGGAAGACGTGCATTTTGTTCCGATTCTCCGATGATGCTTTTTCTACAACTTTTATCTCTACTATAGGTACAAAAAGCTCAGAACATGAAATATCGATGCATGATTTGTCTCACTTTTAAGGTGCTCTTTTTTTTTTTTTAAAGAAGCATCGTTTCGATCTTCGTGTTATATCTTGGGGGTTTACTAATGAATCATCGTTTTGTATGTTAATTTTTCAGCCATGAAAATTTCAATGAATTTTATAAATTCATCATTTCTTTATAACACATTGAAAGCTGTATATTTTACGACTGATGACAGATTAAATCACGGTTGACATTGATTTTGCACAAATACCTGCACATACACATACATACATATTTATTTTCATTCTCATACATTAATAAATGTAAAAAGTAAAAGAAAAATTAATTTCTATTCTATAAAACAAAATCGATGACAAATTTTGTTTATGCTATTTTTATATTTAAAAAATTTTCAGGTATAGACTTTAAGATAAAGACTGTCGAATTAAGGGGTAAGAAGATTAAATTGCAGATTTGGTAAGTAAAAAGTTAAAAAAAAAAATGTTCAACTATTTTTAGTACATAAAACCACGTTGTATTTTCAAACATTATTCATTTTTATTATCTTGTTTTAATAATGCATATATTGCACAATTTACAAAATTACAACATTTTATTAAAATGAGTAAATACAATTACAGTGTATGATTTATATGACAAATTATTATTGACACAAAACTTTTGTTAATCATTAGGGATACAGCAGGACAGGAAAGATTTCATACGATCACGACGTCATATTATCGAGGGGCTATGGGCATTATGCTAGTTTATGACATCACCAATGAAAAGACTTTTGAAAATATTGTCAATTGGTTAAGAAACATCGACGAAGTAAGTATCTGGCATCTGAAAGTAAATTATAATTTGATTAAACTATTTATTTATAAATTTATGGTTGGCTTACCCTGGCTATTAATAGTTAAAGTTTTGATATGATTTTATACTATATAAAAAAGTTGGTTAACATTTAAATTTCAAGTCAATATTGATGAAAGTATTTAATTATTGATATTAAAAAAGATATTTTTTGATAATCAATAATATATTTTTTTTGCAATTGTAGCACGCTAATGAGAATGTAGAAAAAATGATTCTGGGAAACAAGTGTGATATGGAAGAAAAACGAGAAGTCAGCACTGAAAAAGGAGAATCGGTGAGTTAATTGAAATAAATCGATAACAGTTGAGTTATTTACTATTGTTATTAAATCTTTACTATTTGAAAATATTTATTTGTATACTTAAGAATTTCAGAATGTGAATTTTCATTATTTTAAATAGTTAAATTGCCTGCCTAATTAAAAAATACAGTTTATAAATAATGTAAAATAGTGCTTTTCTGTTTTAACCTGTGAATTTATTGTTTATTCAAAGGTGCGCACAATAACAAAGATTTAGTCATCAATTAGAAATTATATATTTTAATAAATTGATTATAATTATATAATTCAAGCAACGTATTATTACGTATATTTAAAATGCTATTTTTTTCTAATTTTTGTTACGAAGATTTATTTATAATACAATAAAAAATTTTTCTGGTAAAATTTTTAAAAGGAAGATTTCTTATTTATATATTGGTTATTCATTTTACATCTTTAACAGGATGAAAGAGATGGAAAACATATCTAATTGTAGAACCAACTAAAAAAGTTACGTAATAACATTAATATGATAAAAATAAATTGATATCTGATAAAAATACAGCATTCAGTGAAACTACTAAGAAATTTTAAATTACGTAATTTGAATTAGTTATCTTTACTGTTATCGTGTTTCAATTGTTACATCTATACTTGATCATATTGATTTAAAACATTATTTTATTCAGTGCATTAATAAGTGCCTGAATTTTTAATAATTTTTCTTTTAACATTGGATCCACCTTTATTTTTACAGATAGCGAGAGAGCATGGCATACGATTTATGGAAACCTCGGCAAAATCAAACATCAACATCGATCGAGCTTTCAGCGATTTGGCGGAAGCGATCCTAGAAAAGACTCACGGAAAAGAACCTCAGGATGCGCCTGATCGAGTGACGGTTGATCGAAGAGTAGAGCGAACATCTAGTCGGTGCTGCTAATTATACATTAACCTCAAAGGGGCGCGTGACGTCACGTAAACACTCCCTCGCGTCTTTAGAGTCTCTCTGCAACTTTACTTTTCTTCGGTTCGATCGGGTTGGACTAAATTTCATCCCACTTGATTTATAGCTTTAGAAAACGTGTGTCGCACTTAGCCTTGCTTACAGTAAATTATCGTAATCGGCTACTGAATTAATTTTGGTACTCTGTAGATGGCAAAACCAACTATACCAGTGACTCAGATTTGTTTTTAACTCTACTTTGAAAACCTCTACTTCTTTTATCTCCAACGAAAACACGTATGAAATTATCAAATCGTCGGTCATCTTTTTAGACTTCAATCGATTTAATGATTGAAAATCACGTTTACATATTCGTAAAATGTTATTATAATTATTGAATATAATTTTTATTCTTATATTTTGTTAGATGCAAATAACAAAATATAAGAACAAAAATTTATTAATAATTTGAATTTTTAATTATTTTATATGTTGACAAAAGAATAGGATCAAACACGATTGTTTCTATTTATAAGGTAATAATAATTGAATAATTGAAATAAGGTAATTGAAATGATTGAACACCCTATGTAACAGAAACATTTAATTTGTAATTCGTAAAAGTTGTACTAAAAATGTTTCTGACGGTCGATATCTTTGTACATTACAATGAAATCTTTTTGTAACTTGAACAATAACCGTCTCTAATAGGAGGCTGACTGATCTCAGTAAAATTTTGCAATACACATTACTATGAATAATAAAATTAAAAATATTGTAAGGTGAAAAAAAGTGTAAGAAATTTTTTTTTTTCTGGAAATTCATTCGATTTTACAACGAAGCGATTGTGTAATATTGACTTACTTAAATTGTTCGATGAGGTAAACAGCAATGGTTAAGATTTCAATGTGCCTTGGAATTCATTTCATCACATACATTACGACGTACAATAATAGAGTTGGTGCACCAAAATCAAATCGTCACGAATTTTTCTACTCTGTATGGCTCTTTTATTGTTGAATTTACGGGTTGTATGAATCAACGAATACGAATGTACTCTATCATATCCATCGATAAGACTCCGTGCACGAAATTTAATCTCATCTAAAAGTTCAATTTTTCACCTTACAACGCCCTAAAACGATTGAAATGGAATTAAAGAATGATGAAAAGCAGGTGAAGGATTGGTTCACTTAACGAAGTAGCGCAGTTTTCAAATAGTGATGTATTTCTGCAAAAAACAAAAAAAAGGAAAAAAAATCAAACAAGTCAATCGGGCGCACACATCGACGCTCACTTTTTGTTTCTCTCGTGCGCCCGCGCGAGCCGTATACCATGTATATTTTATTTATTTATGTACTTATTTATTAATAAACTTTATCGGTTTCAATAATATTCAATATTGTCTTATACAACACAGCATACGACGATGCGAGGTAACAAAAGTTTTCAAAAACATTTAATCTCTCGTGGTTCTTGATCGAGAATTTAAAATTCATTGACTTATTCGCTATCTAGCTCGTCGTATATATATATTCTCAATATGCAAGCGCGCGCATGTGTGTGTGTGTGAGCGCGTGAAAGGGGTTGCTGCAAGGTATAATAAAGTCCAAAGAAAAATCAAATAATATTCGAATACTGTCTCCTATTCTTACGACTCATTATTACTACTATATATATTGACGGTAGAACAATTATTATCATTAAATACATGATTTATACGCTTATTATATTAAATACAAGTGTTCTTGACAACAAGCGCAAACACTGATGCAGCTGCAATCGAATAAGTCTTTGACTGTCTTGGAAAAAGACATCTGCAACGTTGTCCGATGACGATCGTACAATGATAAAATATATGCTTTCCATTCATCACATTTATATGTAATAGTACATCTTTAATTATGAAACTTAATACAAATTACAAAGTAGGCCCGCCTTTACGCGTATCTACTTCATCTACTTTCGTCGTTTGGTGCAGTTTCGCTGAACGCTAACCTAACTTATCAATTATTAAAGACGAAGATAATCAAATAAACGACATTACAAAGAATCGAAAACGCGATATTATGACGTACATAATGTAAGTATATAAATATATACATAAATATATATATATATATATTTATTTATGTATGTATATATATATATTGTAATTCCGTCTCACGAGAATGACATTTGACGCGAATGTGACGTTAAAGAGTGAATATGCCAAAAAGCGAATATACCAAGCGGTTTTTTACGACCTATGACGCGTTTTTGACAATAACATGATGGAAACTCACGGTGATTAATCCCGTGATGCACCGATGATCGTCAGCACATACAGGAATATATTAATAACGTCGAGGTAGAGGCTCAATGCTGCAAAGACGTATTCCTCTGGCGAGATAAAATATTTATGTTTGCCACCCAACATCATCTGTGTATCGTAAATGAGGTACATGGAGAAAATCAGAGCTCCCAGTGAACCGTACACGATTGTCATAGTTTTTCCAGGAATGAAAATTGCCAGGAGACCAAATAAGAGCAAAATGATCACAGCTACGAAAAGGAAACTGTGCATTCCAGTGAAATCCCATTTCGTTTGGAAAGCAAATGCTGTCAATGCCAGGCAAACCGCTGCGGTTATTCCAACAGCCATCAGCACCTGATTAAAGTATAAACAAATTTTAAAGTTCAAATATTTAAACAAAAATATCATTTTAACTACGTAAGCCGATGTACGTTTTCAAAATTATTTGAAACAATCTCGATATTTATTATAAATTCTCACCTCCTCTGAACGGTATGTTGAAGCAGCGGTAGCAAGTAAAAAGCCTTCCGCTAATGTAAATATACCCAGAAATATAAAATTCGTGGGAGCCTTGCGTCTCACGCTTGTGCAGCATGACATGCAGATGAGCAATACTATTGTTATCGCAAAGCTGATCCAAAATAACTCGGTATGTCGTTGAACGTATTGTCTTGTTGGTGCGTGATAAAGAAAAGTTGTAATCATGACCAACGTAATTGCCAGCTGACACATCAGTATAGCGTACACTTTTCTAAAAAATAAATGGAACACATAAGCATTACGGTAAATTAATTTGATTCAAATCATACATATTATTGACAAGCATATGGTCACATTCTCTCTGTTGGATCCTGGACATTTTGTAAAGGAAAGGTCTTTAAACAGAGTTGGTTAAGTTAAACGTTTTTTATAAGACCTCTCTTCTTTCAATTTTATTTATTTTCATCGTCTCTAAAATTTGTAATATTTTTCAATTGCAATTGCTTTTTTTAAAAATTGAGTTTTTATTAAATTTGGGAATATAAAAATGACGAATGCGGCAGAGACATAATGGAATTATGCAAGTACTACAAAATTGCTAACAAACAATAAGAAATAAAAGTAATAATAACTAACTATGTTATTATTCAGGGTAATTTTTCAGGTGAGGCCACACAAGGGTAGCGCTATATCATTCGTGGAGTGCCAACTGTCACTTTGCGGTCTGAATACGAAATCTACTGTTTTCTTACCTAATGAAGCCGGACCGTATTGTTCGATCATTGAACTGAAATCCTTTGACTTCATCGTGCATCGGATCTTCGACATTGCTGGCGCCGTACATCCCGGGGTGTTGTGGTGGTACTTGGCCGTAGGTACTAGCTGGCGGTACAAAACCTGGATGGGAAAATCAAAATTGATCTTAAATTAGTCAACACTGTAATGAAGCATAATCTGATTTAAGATTTATGCAGAAAATCATTGACTCTCTAAAAGTGAAGAAATAAATTTGACACATATATAAGTTTAAACAAGTAAAATTCCATTTGCACTTGTATAACATTGAGTAATATATTATATATTTATAATTCATTGAATTTATTTATTTATTATAAAAGAGTTAAGCTCTATTTACAAAAGTAAGAACATGTATGAGGTAAGCGAGGTTTCCAAGTGTCGCATCAAGAAAGGTTAAACTTGTAAAATTTGTAAAATAGAATCACTTTAATAAATAAAATAACAAAAAGAAAACAGAATAGAAATCATTTAGCAAGGAAACGTAGAGAAGAACAATCGTCACTAAGAAAATTATCAAGACTAGCGGTGTGAAGATT
Source organism: Trichopria nigra (assembly GCA_030522945.1). Lineage (NCBI taxonomy): Eukaryota > Metazoa > Arthropoda > Insecta > Hymenoptera > Diapriidae > Trichopria > Trichopria nigra. The sequence continues at coordinate 6,735 of JAPYZR010004068.1, forward strand.
ATTTGCCATAGCGAACATTCATCTTATTGGCCTGTTAGCCGTGTAGGTTGTTTTGGATAAGATTTTCCACGAAAATATGTTCCTGGTGCATACGTTACATTGGGGGTTAGCGAATGGTAAGAAGTTGTACAGAGGATATTTATATATATATGTTGTTTTTATTTTATCTCCACTGCTATTAAAATAATATATAGTGAATAATCTTACGATATATTTTGGTGTGACGGTCTACTTTCATTAAGTAGTACACGAAAATAATATAATATATATCAGGGGTTCATTATTCTACGTGTTTTATATACACAAAATAAATACATAATAAAAATACTTTATTATTATAGTATACACAACGATTAATCACAATTAACTTTTTTTTACTGCCTAAATTGTAATGATTTTACTATACAGGAATAGATTCTTAGGAGGCATATCGACAGACATGGGTGACATACATAGAAGTAATTTTCTGGTATTCTTTTATTATTTACTTAAATATATATATATATATATATATATATATTATATATATATATATATAATTTACAATACCTGGAGGTGGTGGTCCTCCCGGGTAAGGTGGCTGATATCCGGGATTAAATCCGTCCTGCGGTGGTGGATAACCGGGAGTTTGTTGTGGATATGGATACGGTCCTGAAAATACAGCAAACCGTAATATGTTTGCAAATTCAAAGATTGTTCATACTAGCGCAACAATACAAGTCTTCAATGTGCGTATCGGAGGATACAAATTGAATTGTGACTGGCTCCTAGAGAATTTTGCCATGTACAGAATCTATCTATATCAGTGCCATTTGGTCGGGCCTTTTTTTTTTTATTGCGCAGAATGTTTTTAGTGATATTATTACATAACATAGATATATTAAGATTAAAACCTTGTTGCCCCGGATAGAAACCGCCGCCCGGATTGTTCTGCCAGGTCGTCATCTTTCCTTAGCTGAAAAAGAACTTTGCATTAGCACAGGAGTAGGAGTACGCTAGCTTGCACCTTATATAGGATATAGTGGTTTCGTTTAATGGAACCGCACCAAATGTCGATAATCGCCAAATATGTACATATTACACCAAATATTATATTCTGAAATTATTAAACTATACACTATATATAAATCTCAAAGACATCTAAAACATAAAAATCATACTCGAATATTAAAAATATGTTTGTTGAATTTTCTTTCAGCAGGGTTTTGAAAGATTTCATATTTTATCAAATAAAAGTTTTGAGACATTGACGTATCTTACATTTTTTTTTTAATATAAACAAAGAGATATAGTAATAATAGCTGTTATTTCATCGACAAAAGGTAGCTTTTCCACATAATAAATTGCATATGCACTTATGAAGATGCCAACGGCTCGCATTGCAACATTCAACAGAAACCCCTCGATTTTTATAAACAATATATACATATATGTGAAGCATTTGATGCAAGCATCCGATATATACTGACAAAAACATATTAATGATTCTACATTATAGATTTTAAAATGATATTTGAAAAATGATATGTATATCCAATAATGATAATTGCCGTTCAGACTAATTAGAATCATTTGCCGTTAAAATCTTCTTTGATAACTTATTTTTAAATGTTAACATGATTGTACTGATTGTTATATTAAATATTTGAACAAACAAGTTAACATAGTGAAATGTAATTGAATAATTGCAAGAAAACATACATATTCACATTATTATCAGAAAATGTAATATATTGTATATACACGCGGGTAGAAAAAATCGCTAGAATTTTCCATAATCGACCGCATTTAGACGAGCCAAGAATTCTATCGTGTATAAAATCGATTGTATAGGATTATTATAGTAGAAGCAAGGCTATCAGTTTTTCAATTTTTATTCAACAATTTTTAACACGTCATTGAGCAGGCATTGAAACTTTGCACACGTATATAAGATGCATCTGAATTTTGAAAAATGTTCATATATAAAAACATTCTATAACCCTGAATGTTGCTACTGTCCAAAACATTGGAATCCAACGAAAATTCTGCAAAATATTTTAAAAATACTCCTTTTCTTTCAATTTTATGTTCATTTGTTAATTCGATAAATAAGATATGTAAAAATAAGGAAAATAATATTTTTTGATCATTTTGGAAAGAACGTAAACAAATAACAGATGTTATGTAAATAAAAAGTGATTATATATATATATATAACGTATATAATCCCAGTAAACACAAGTAACAATTATGTAATAAATACGGAATTTGTACGATTTTTGATACAGGAACACAAATAGGAATCACGAATAAGTAAAATGTAAGGCCCGAAAGTAATCGAGCATCCACGAATAATTTCGAATTCGTATTTAATTAAAATTTAAAACTTCTGCCTAGTATCACACTCACTCAATCACAGACTTCACTGAACTGATTTTGATGTGTATTATGTATATTCGGCATTTGAGAATGTATAGCAAGTCAAATTGTTTGAAATTTTTTAGATAATATCACATATCGTATAGATGAATCAGTGTCTCATAAAGTCGGGGTCGTTAATGAGTATAGAAACAAAAAAGTTTATATATATATGGTATGGGAAAATCTCTTCTCTCGCAATTACATTATATGATATGGAGTTCGACGAAAATCGTGATATATACAACATACCGGCAACTTGCCGAAAATATGCCGATGTCGACAAAGTTGTATGCTCCTGATGTTCGGATCGTTCAAGTTGAAACTAAAGTTGAAAATTTGAAAAAACAAATGATTCCTTTTTAATTGCGATGAATTTCGAATTTTCGATCATACAATGTAATGCATATAGCGAATATGTGATTGACATGAAATTATTATTACGAGATTTTTAAAACGAACGAAAATTTTTGTTGTCCAAAACTATTCGTTCAACTTGAACGATCCGAACTTCAGGCACATCAAGTTGTCGGTGTGTTGTCGCCAAATTTCAGAATTACATGCCATTTTGCGAATTATAATATAATTATATACATATTATAATATATTATATTTAATTGTCTTTGTTGAAACCCAACTGCAGCATCATATATTATATACAGCCCCTCTGATATAATGTACTTGAAAAATCTTTATTGGCATGTTACATTAAAAAAAAAAAAAAAAAAAAAAAATGTTAATTGCGTAAATATGAAATAAATTTATAATGCTTATAAATGATTTATAACGGAACGATTAAGAATGTTTGAACAAATATTGCCGTATAATAGCACATTCATTGTTTCGATATATATATATTATAAAAAGTTCAAGTGCCACCATATGTATATGCGTATATATATATACAAAAGCCGGTGCAGTGGCCGAGCGAACGTATGCTTCTGTGCATTTCTTATCACATTCGATAATTATTTCATCAAATACGGTGACCCAGGCAAATTTTTCTGCATGCAATTGTTTTCAGTTACATCATTTTTTTTTTTTTTTACAACAAAACTTGTTCATCGGAATAAAAAATCATAATAATACACGAAAGTGTTCGGATAAAATAAAAGTAAAAGTTTGTAAATAATATTAATAATAATAGCAATGATGATGATGATGATGATGATAATAATAACAACAGCAATAAGATATGAGCATTAAGAAATATGCACGTGTAAACAGCCGCATTCTATTCCACTGAAACTAAGGCATTATGTATATTATTTCTATAATTTGATCTTAAAGATAATTGCTGGAACACTTCTGTTAAAATATGTACATATTATATAAGAATCCTGCTTAAAAAAAAATGTTTAAATTTAAGATTACTTCTTATATATGAGACGTTATATTTTTTATTAGATTTATAAAATGTACTTGGTTTCATTGTAATCCTTTTTTAGTATATCAAATGAAATGTTACGAATAAACCTGTTACAGTTTGATGTGATGGTCTGACATCTGAATATATGAATACACACGTTATTAATAGGTTTATTTTTAACTTTAGGATCTGAGACCTTGAAAAAATTGTCAATAAGCCGCTGTCTTGAAAATCGACAACGGAACCCAATTTTTTTCTGGAAATATAAATAAATTACTCTTATTAACGTTAAATAGCTTATATTTTATAAGTTCGAACTGTATAAAAACTTGCAAATGAAGGAAATTCATCAATTTCGAAAATTGATGAATCCAAATCGACAAAAATCAAAATATACAAAAGCATATATATTTTTTAAAGTAAAAAACTGCCGGGAACGCGCTTTTGATAAGTTTGAAGATATGATCAGAAAATAGTGATAATTGCATTTAAAAAAAGGTGTTAAACATATAATATTTTGAAAATGTAAACTGCGCCAATTAGTTTATTATCACATCGGTTTATTTTAAGCGACTTAATTTTACACAAATAATAATTTTTGAAAATAGACAATAAATTATTTCTGAAGGATGACAAAAGGATGGCTGAAACGTTATTGACTACTTATATACTACAACCCAGTCTCAATTACTAGAATTAAAAAATTAATTATTGTATATGTTATCTGATTCTAATTAAAAAAGAGACATGTTTCATTAAAAAATAAAAAATAACAAATAAAACAAAAATAAAATTATAAAGAAAAATAAGCATTTACTGATGGTGAACAATGAAAACAGACAATTGAATCGAAAACAAATTAAATAATTATAATATAAATACACCATAATTTTACTAAAATTGTATTAAAATTTGTAGTAAATTTATCTGGAATTATCTTAAAATTTACCATTTTTAATATTAACATATTCGTAAAAAAAGGAGTAATTTATATTCATGGAAAACTATATATTCCTATTTACACAGCATTTAATATAATACTTAAATATGTTGCCAGATTTATTAGTCACGTGTCTTAAATCAAGTTCTTAAAAAGAAACAAACACAAAAAATGTCGAAAAACATAATTACAATTGAAAAAGCATTAGATCACGATTTCAGCAATCGCAAGGTTAAAAATTCCATCCGTGACATAATGTGCGTGACAGGAACTGTAAATACCATGCACAAATATTTCTGAACCGCATTGCAAAAACACACATATATATGTATATACGCGAAGGTTGCGTAGGTCGGCGTTATAGACGGGATAATTAGCATTGTATTCGCTAAAGTTCAGCCATGAAGCTTAAATGCGTCTTCCGAAATTTTTATATATATATAATAATAATAATAATAATAATAAAGCAAAAAATAATATTATATAAAAATAATAATAATAATAATATATTTTATATATTTAATATATTTTAATATATATTAAAAGCAAAAAAAACTTCATGCAAAGAACAACTTAAACAAATTATACGTAATAGTGAAAAATTGCTAAGCACGTTTCAGCATTGCGCATATACAGTATAATTAAACCTACAAATTAATGTACACCTTCAATACATTCATATTAATTTAATATTTATTAATGTCAATCACTACGAAAATTTGTTAAAATATAAAACGTCTTTTTTTAGCGGCATATAAAAATTTGTCCCGCGGCAGTTTCCAGGACATCCCAGGTTACCCGTTGCGAAGCAACGGGGAATCCCCCATACTATCTTCGCCCCCGAAGGCGAAGCCTAACCTAACTGTCACAACCTGCCTAAAACTCGGTTTTTTATTCCGCATCGTGTATAAAACATATATGTCATCCAGGACAGTCCTGGAATCTGCCATTTGCCATGTAAAAATGTCCTGGAACCTGCCAGGAGACAAATTTATATATATATATATATATATATATATATATACATATAAAAAAAAAAAACTTAAAAAGAAATAAATAAATAGAAAAGAAAATTTAAAAAAAATGTTGATAATTATAATGAAATAAAAAATGAATAGAAGGTATTTAGTATGAGGAATCATTGAATTGCAATTAAAATAACAATGCCCATAAAAAATAAATGAGAATGAAATGCAACATTAAAAAAAAGCAAAATATATATTATTCATGAACTAAATAGTAATTATATATATATATATAGCATCAATCATCATTGCATATACATGTAGCTTACGATCCTTACGATCAATGAAGCCGGCACCGCATTGTCTCTTAACCTATGTATATATATATATATAACAAATTGGTGGAATTCGTACACGCGCCCTCTCGAAAATTATGTCAAAGGTCAGAAACGTAGAGGACAGTATAGGAATTCACCAAACCTCTTATTTATTTATTTCGTGATTCAATTTTCTTTAAAAACTTTAATATATATGTTTATATATTACGTAACTGATTGATTCTTACTATAAGAATAAGGATCATAATGGAATTTAATCGTAAAACATTTCTTTATTAGATCGTTTCTACAATTTATGTCATCGAAATGTTTTTAGAAATCAAAATGAATCGTTATATATTAGCAAAGGCAGGTTTAACGGAAAAATGACTAATCCATAATTAATATAATACAGATTACATAAAAGCATGCTTATATAATATAAGATATAACAAAGAAATAAGGAAATCTATTATAATAATACAATTTTATTAAATAAAAATTAATAAATAATGTATATTTTTTTTAAAATCATTTTACAAAATTTGATTTCTCGCACTACGGCTAACAAAGAAAGTTGATCAAATCTTTCTTATTCCATATATGATGTTTGATTCAGCACTGAATGCAAAACGTATGGACCGAGTTCTCCGACAAACCCCATTAGTGATATTTTAATAGAATTAATTTTATAACATACTAATTATTTAATTAATAGTAGATAATTAAGAAATAAGTTATTTATCAAACAATACAGTCCATGGGAAAGTTTTAAATAATATAATAAAGTTTATATATGCTCTATATAAAGAATAAAAAAAAATATTATCTTTATTTTATAATATAAACGTTTTTGTCAAGATGCCATCAACTCCAGAGCAACTTTGAAGTCTTGAAAAATGTTATATTTGTAAAACTATTTAGTTTTTTCTTAAGAACTTACAAACATGTAGCAAGTTTGTCCAAGATTCTGGTCCCTGATTATGCTTTATAGCTATATACAAAACATTAGTATAGTTTTGCGTAAAATTTCGTTTATATAAATTTTATTTTTAGTATTTTTTCAAAGAACATTAATTTTTAAGTATTAAGCGTAAACTATTATATTTATACTCTTGCAACCATTAAAACCATATTTATTTTGTTCTAATAAATTTGTGTATTATTTTTTATACACATTATGTCTGTATTATCGTTGTTTATATTACATTATTGCTTTTATAAAATTAGTGTCGAATAAAACATGTTTTATATTAATTTTTTTGCGATGTTTTATTTTTTTCTGAACTATGTAATTTAGGTTTTTGGGATCATTGTTTAATGGCAAAATAATGGAATCAACTGATATTTAAGCGCACTTAGTGTAAAATGGAAATTTTTAAGTTCTATATATTATACAAATATGTATATGTATATATAATATATCTAAAGATAAATTTTGTTAAAGTTTTTATGTTGCTAATGGAATGGCTTATTGCAGATTGTGTATTGACAGCCGTAAATAAGTAATTTATGTAAAGTTATAGATTAAGTTAAATGAAGATATGACAGATTAAAAATTTAAGGTGTGTTCTGTAAGATCTTTTTAAAAATTTAAGACAGTATTTTTATAACCGATCTTAGTCAACTGCTATGAAATAAAAAAGATTCTTTTATCCATTAATATAATTCATAACATCTGAAACAATTAATGCTAAATTTGTCCCGTTTTAACAAAATTTGTAATTCTTTCATTTCATAAATTGCAAGGGAGAAATTATATTTCACGATAATGTGAAACATCTCAAATAGAATGTGAAACAAAATACGTATCTTATCTGACGATGAAGTCATTCATGTTTCCTATCTAATCATCAAAACCTTTGAATTTGAATGTATTTTTAAGAAAAATATCAGATGACAAATAATTGATATTTTTTTAAATTAATATGAAAATAGCAATATAGATATATTATGATTTAAGTTTAACCAATTTAAATTATTATTGAATTTTCTCTCGAGTATTTTATTTTTTCATTGGATAACAAATTCTTATTTGTTATTTTGGTTCACTTTTAGGATTACTTTGAGGATATAATCAATGCAATCAATATTATTAATTTTCTAATTTAATGTCATTGCTTTTATGAATCATCTCATATACAGAGAAACATGAAGATATTACGTATTGATGACACTTGCTTTCTAATGTGCTTTCTATAATGTTATCGATACCTGTATTCATTTCGTGAACCAATATTTACTAAAAAATAATTGCAGCCCCTCCCTTCCCAGTAAACGAAAAAGTATTGAGATTTCAAAAAAAGGATTGAGAACAATGGGGAAGCATTGAATAGTATTCACGATCAAAAACAAATGAATACTTT
>JAPYZR010004069.1:0-15353 GCA_030522945.1 Trichopria nigra
GTTGTTGTTGTTGTTGTTGTAACGAGCAGTTTTATGTTCCCGAAACAATAATTGACGTTAGAATTAATTTAAAAAAGATGGCTTCACACCGATGTGAAAAACATCCCATTTAGGCCATTTCTAGGATATTTCACAAACAAAACGTAGTATGAATATATACATGTTTTAAAAAATGTAATTTCTAGAACTTGAAACAATCGTGAGTTTTCGTTATAGTTTCGATTATAAAGACAGTATAGCACAAATGTAAAATTTCAAAATGAGGCTTTGGGGTAAGGGGCGCCAATTACGTCAAACTTATTTTGAATTTGATCGAAGTTCGTTACTCGGAGGTTTTCGGAAATCTCTTATTTTAATTTCAAAGTTAAAAATATAAAATTTCGAAATGGGATAGTGGGAAGGGAAAAAAGTCGAAATTAAACTTAACCGCTATAGTTGTGCAGAGGGCGAAGTTTCAAAAATGGTCGTTCTAGAGAAGCGTTAAATTGTAATTCATTATGTATATAGCACATAGTTTGGTTGAAGGATTCAACATAAAGAAACAAATAGTGAATTCTGCCGAAAACTGCTGTTGCGATGCAATTATTGAGACAACTTATATTGCAAATTAAACTTTAAAAGGAATGTATATATATTTTAAAAAGACCGGCTGAGCGTCGTTGGGGCTGGCGGCCGAAGGTCGCAAGGGCGAAGTCCCTATAGTTTTTCTACTTAAATTAATTTCAATTTCAGAGTTTTATACTTATTATAGAATTGAAGCTAAAACATATCCAATAAATATTTAGAAAGTAATTAATCTTCCAACAATTCAAGATTTTCTTCTAAAGTTGCAACCTGAACCGGGATGCGATTATGTCATCTCAAAGCAACGTTTAAACACAATAATGATTATATAAAGATTCTGGTTGCCTGTTCAAGGTTTGCAATCATCGATCATTATCTAGCAAATTTTGTATAGATCTATGAACTAAGTAATCAGTATTCTTTCAAACATTTTTTAAACTATGCAGAAGTGTGACAAATGTATATATATATAAGATATAACATTGACGACTGAGGTCATTTCGTCTTTTTCGAGATCAACAATGTTAAAAATAATTTTTATTATTAATATATGTTATCTATTATCTAGTTCAATGTTATATTATTACTGGTTTTATACGAGAGAAGAAATTAAAAACATAATTTTGGAAAAATACATTTTTTTATTATTTTTGCACTATATAGAGACGTATAGGTTTTGTTGAAAGAAGTGATAAATAAAACACATACTTCATCACTCATCTTTATGTCTTAATTAAACATATAAAATATATTTTAAGATAAATATATTTATCTTAAAAATTCGACAATAAAATATTACTAATATCTTCTGTAAACGTTTTTTAACATTTTTTTTCAGTCAATATTTTTATTTATTACTCATTCGCGTTAATTGTTAAATGTACTACGTACGAAACATAAATAACTTGAAATATTTATGTTCGTAAAATGACATAAATTGTTGTAATGTCGACATTTGCATTATCCAGTAACTATATACACTTATTTCAAATAAATGATTTTATTTACAAAAAAAATATATATATTTACAAAAAAATATGTTTGTGTTTTATTATTTTGTCATTTGTACTGAAGTAATGTAACCTTGTGAATGTTTCAATTGAAAATATACGAAACAAACATTTATTTTAATTAATATATAGGAGATGGTTCATATGTATATAGGTATACATGCATGATGCATCTCGATATCGATTGTAATATTTATGGTGAGGAATTTCTGACACTCTTTATAACGAGGCTCGATACGTTGCATCATTACGGCTACTGGTATTGAATCGTTGTAGTAAAGCCACATAACTAAATATGTGCACTTCCATATGTATGTAGAAAGTGGTTAGCTGTGAATACGTACATGGCGAAGTGAGAATGTGTATGTGTATGTTTAGGTTTTGCAGCTTTGTTTTATTTCAACAAAAAAGTCACTATTACGCTCGAAAACTGGTCTAAAGAAAATTCATCTTCCTTTATGTACTAATTAAGTTCTTTTTTCTCTCAGTGCAAGTTAGTTTTGCTTTCAAGTACTTGTCCTATATGTGTCTATCCGAGCACGTTGTGACAAATTTCCGTATATACTTTTATTGGCGTTTCACTTTTCATTGACTCGTGCGGTGGACGACTACAAAATCAGTTGCTCATTTCGAATTAAAGGCTTTTAACGCGTTATGTTTAAAAATGTTTATATCTGAGTTGTAGTATATATATATATGATTTCTGTTTTTAAAAGAATCTATATATCTTTCCCACAACACATTTTGTTTGTTTGTTTGTTTGTTTTGTACTAATGGTGGGAAAGTAATGGTAGATGTGCATAAAGAATTATTGGAACTTTTCACTGTCTTTTCTCTTGTAGTATATACGATATTTTCTGAAACACTTCCTCTGGAAGTGTCATGTTAAATGCCGGTAAGAGGGCGTTAAAAGTCTCCGCTCATATTACATAAAGAAAAACGTACACATTATAATTTATGCATTATTACAATTATATTATAACATATGTAATACAGTTGTAAGAACATACCCTATAAATAATAGCACCGAATTAACCTTATGGCAGGGTTGATTAATGTTGCTGTAAGATTTACAACCTTATATAGCAACATTACTTGGTCTTGTCATGGGGTTCGTTGTTGTTAGGGTAGTATATGTTACATTTGTTAGTATTACGATTATATTATACAACTTTTTCTATATTACATATATCTAAATAATATACTCTATTTTACAAAAGTGATTTTTCACGGCAAATAATGATATTCGTTAACTATCCTTATTATCCTGTTAGACGGTAATTGAAAAATTAAACTCGAATTAATCTTCTGTCTGACGTGTACATACATGAGCAGTTGAATCTTATACCGCGGCTGAATTACTATTCGCGGCTATTCTCCTTATCGAGACATGCTGCGAAAGTTGTTAGGAAATCGATACGTAAATATTGTAAATATATGATATGATATTGAATTACAATAACTATACAGTTTTGAGCCCTATATATATATTTATATACATCTGATGTAATAATTCGCGTAAAAAGCGGTTACTACTTTTGACTTCTTTTACTCCTGCACATGTGAAGCTATACACTTTGATTTGAAATAATTTGAAATAATGCATATATAATTGAAATCTTAAAAACTTTGAATTTAAAATGGAAAATAGCGAAACATTAAATAGTAAATCGTCAAATCATAGGATGTAGGAATATCCTGACGTTGGACTGATAACCCTAATTTATTTTAAATAATCAGCATACATTATAGCATCATGTCGGGAATTCGAATTTTCTTCTTCGAAAATGTTGCATTGCAGATACTTTTTTACCCATAAATACTTCTTAGTATAGTGAGAGAGATTTTTTCCCATCTACATGTAAAAAGTAGCTGCCAGGTCATTTCTGCAATATTAAATTCTGCAAACATTTCTCCGAGTCCTACAAGTTATATATATGTAAGACCAACAAAACATATAACAATAAAATATACATCTCGGTGCGTTTGATGAGGTTTTCACTTTTCCAAGACAGGAAGGGAAGCACACTGATGGCCATACCAAGGAATCAGTTTTTAATGTCGCAGTGTGTTTTTAATGTTCCGATATCCGCAAAATTGTGCAGATAGAATTCGTAACCGAATTTCGTGTCTGAGATAAATACGGCCGAAGAATCAGAGTTATTTATACTGCGTAGTTTTCGGAGAAATCGAAACATAAGATATTTTCAGCGAATGCAACTAATTTTATTGAGTTTTTAAAATGAATACAAAGAACTTTTTTTGTTGAACTCTAAATGAAATTATCTTATTTAGAGTTCTGATCGTTATAAGCGATAAATTCGTTGGATCAATAATATTTAATTAATTGATTACGTAATCAAACTACGTCATTATTAATAAATTTAACTCCTACTTTAAAGATGAAAATATAGACAAAAATCAATTTAGTTGTCAAGCCAAATAATTGTTTCTTTTCTTGCCAAGCAAATATAAATAGCCTATAGTGTAAAAACCAATGCATATTATTGCTAATAAATAATTAGTTAATCTAAGGTATGTCATTTTTACGTTTACAATCTTCAACATTGTATAAATGTCGTTTAAAATGTAGCAAACACTCCATTTTTATGTCGATTACATTCATTAAAAAAAAAAAAAAAAAAAAAGAGAGAAATGAATACTGGAATATTAGATTCATTCATATAGTCGGGTATGGAATTGAATATTATCTTAATCGTAAAGTAACCGTCTGCCATTAAAGAAGTACTGCAACCAAGCATATATCTGTATCATTTTATTTGATTAGATACAACGAATGTCGTTCAATGTGTTTTTACACCGAAGTCACAACTTATTTATTACGATTTCACGAATTTCAGATACTATAATAGAAACGTACATTTCCAAGTTCTAAGATAAATCGTCCTTTTAAGACGCACATAAAAGTAAAATGGGATTCATTGAAAACTCAGCGCTCGCCAGACTAATTATCGCTTTAGGACGACATTCAGTAAATGGGTGCCAAACGTAAAATGGGAATCGAAAGTTTACTCGCCTGAAATCCGTACTTCTGTAATGGAGAAAGTGATATTGACGAATTCGGACAAATCGGCAAATAATAGCCGCCACGAATGTTTCGGACGGGACTTTTCGCGTGATTACGGTTCCAGCTACGGTTCTACAAACCGGTCTGGCCAGTCTTGGCTTAAAAGTACTACACAGCCAATTATATCGTCTTTGACGTTTAAAAATTTGCCCAGCGCATCCCCTGATGTGAAAACGCCCCGAAAGTCGTGAATCCTACGTAATCTCGATCTCGATCAAACGACTCGACTGCTTTCGTTGATTAAGCCCGATCTGGTTATGCCCCCCCCCCCCCCACTTGTATCCCAATAAAGCATACGAAAGTGTTCGTTGTCACGTGCTACAACGGTAAAAATGTGCGAGCTTGGGTTGACACAGTTAAGTTGGCGAATTAAGTGCTCCACTTGTCATCTGCTTTTGATATAGGAATTTGATATTGAATTTTTAAATAAAGCTGCGATTCCCCATTTTCTTCGTACTTTTGGACCGTCATAGTTATTTATTTCCTCGTCCATCGTCATGCTTACATTGTCGCCGAAACAGCCACTGCGTATTTGCAACAAGCTGAATCCTTTCTGACAAATGTTTGCGCATGTTTTCTAAATTGATGATTATTTATTTATGATGCAAACTATTTGTAATAATATCTTCTTTTTATGCTTTTCTTTTTTAATCTTATATTACAATATATCAAATTTTAACTTTCACTTTCCTTGAGTATGTTTATCTGTATAGTCGCTTTTGACGTCAACATATCACGAACTTCAATACGTAATTATTCATATCTACTTCTAAATTCTAATCAATGGAAAACTAAACCTTGAGTCAAATCGAAATCTTGAGTACATTCAAAATGTTGTCATTTATTTAATAAAAATCGTAAAAATTGAATGACCAATTTCCCGTATTTTCGAAGTACTTCCAAAAAGAGGCAATATCTATAGTTTTTTATTGACAAATTTTTAGTAGAAAAACTATTTTACATTACGTAAAAGAAACGTAAAAGAAAAGAAGAATTTCGCACGACTACAGTAATAATATTGTTTTCACGTTATTTAATTTGACGATGGATGGAGTACTCTAAATGTTGAACTTACAGTAACTAAAAAAGAATTTAAATTCTCTTTACAAATATTCTTATGCGAACAATTCAATCTTTAAATTATTCCGTTTCGATAAAAGTTTTTTTTTTCGTTCTTGATGGATCATTCCATAGAACGGTCAAATCGTTCTTCAATTTCTTTTTTACATTATCATTAAATAACAAAATGATCGAATAGATCAGAATTTTCAATTACATAGTGGGCGTAATTATAATGAAACATTAATATTGTTTAACATATTGAAATTCAAATTATATTTTCGTGTATTTTGTTAGGCTCTATATTATTTACCGATTCCTTCTCGGAAATGTATTTATAATTTGTTCTCTCGTTAACTAAACTTCACTATACAATTTCTTTCAAAGTTATCGTATTTCACTAAACGAACATTTTTTTTTATTATCTAGCGTAGAACAATAATAAATTTATTTTTATTTTAGTTTCATGTATACATTGTAATATTATTTATTACCAAATAACATGTAAAATTAAAAATATTTAATATCAATATATATCAATAGTTTTTTTAAAATCAAAACAAAAGCGATTCATGCAACAAACTCGGAAAACGTCAATAAAAACGAGAACTCTCATACAACTCTCATTCTTACTACCGTTTAGACCTAAAGCAGAACTGTATTCGCCAGTTGGTGCAATCGCGTAAAATGAAACGTGATTAGAACTTCTTCCCGTACTCAAGATGAGAATTTATTTTGGATAATTCAGTGGAAAGTCACAAAATATATGGACAATAATATTATAAAGCGAATTTAAAAATGTGCAAATAAGTGAAATATCCAGTTTCAGGTAAAAAGAAAAAAAAAAGAATCATAGCAAATTATGGACAAAAATATCTGACAGTCGTAAATTCCCGGCACTTTTTTCGTATAAAACGAGATAAAAGAGAAAAATGATGCCTTCTACTCACCGTACATGGGGCCAAAGAGGACTATGACAATGAGCATAAGAACGCACACTCTCATCTTGCGGTTTTTCGGCCCTTCCTTGAATGCCACCCTGAAGGTTAGCATGACGTGCTTTGGCGAGAAGAAATCGAGTAGCGATTCGCACCTCGACATCTTTTCCCTTCCATCCAGCTTCTCGTCCTTCTCCCTTTCGACCGGCGTCACAGAATCTTTGATCACAACCTGACCGTACGCGAAGCTGATGAAGTAGCAAGCAGCGGCGATCGAGTACACCCCGTAGAAGCCGAACATGACGAAAAGAAATCCTGACAAGGCCATGCCTATTGGCACGCCGAGCGTGAGGAACGAGGTGGCTGCCCCAACCCTCAGCGTCCTTGATTCGACGCTCGTTATATCACAGATGTAGCTGAACATACCCATGCTCATGGTGAACCATCCACCAGTGAGGCCCGGCCAAAGGACCTCGCTAACGCCGGCCACCTCCATCGGCAGCTCGTAGAACCAATAGGTACAGGCAATCAAGCTGATGCACGTGACGAATTCGCCGACGATGGGTAGCAGCATGCAGAGTTTTCGCGATCCGGTCCTATCGCTCCAGGCGCCCATGAAGAGGATCAGAATAGTCGGCAAAATAGATTGCACGGCCGACTTCCAAGTATTCATCGCTGCAACTAGTTGCGTCACCATGGTGTTCTCAAGTTCAAGGCCGGTGGTATTCAGCGCGCTTAGTTGATCGCAGACCGTGCACGGATAGCCCAAATTCACCTTGCAGGCCTTTTCGATGTTGAGATTATGCGCGGCCAAGCCTATCAGCACACTCGGTATTATATATAAAGCCACCATTGGCTCGACAGTGACGTTGGTTCTAAAAAATGACCATTTCTCCCTGAACGTCATAGACTTCCAACTGATCAGGTCTTCGTTGTTGGAATTCTTGTCGATGATGATCGTCGTCGAGTCAAATGGTGGCTTTTCCATTTTCTCGACTCTCGACATTCGATTTCGTTTCAACCCTCTGCCTCAACAGTGGTTACTCGACTGATGGTCGTTGCTCGGTCTCGGTAGATATATAAGCGTTCCTCATCGAGGTCTTGTCGCTTCTGTCACCTGGCAAAGAACACCTCTGACCGGCGACTGCAACCCCTGCGTGAGTTGCACTGCGTTAGAAACTGAATGGACGCTACTGGATGGAACCGACAGTCGGCTGCTGGAATGGCTCGACTCGACGGGTATCGTGTCTACCTGTCTTTCTCGCTAATGTATCGTGCATCGTTGCATCGTGCCTTGCGATACGCGTGTTTCCTTCCCTTCTCCTGCTCGTAGTTCTCCTCCTTCCTCCTGCCTTGTCCCCTTCTCCCTGCGCGGCCCCGTATCGCGTCTTCGGTACGGCAGGCCCTACAGAAGCGGAGTTATTCTCCTGTTCCACTGTAAGGCGGTAACTCGTAGACGGGCTCCAGAACGGCTATGGTTGTCTGGTGGTTATCGGATGGACCAAACCCGAGGAGCCTCCGGAGAGGAACGTCATCAGGTTCACCCAATTCTGTAAAATAAAAGGGAAAGTTTGCGGCGCGTCATCGCGCCGCCGCCGCCGCGGCTCGGAGATGCTTTTCCGACGATGCTCCAGCAAAGAGTCGACGAACCGTCGTGAGAGGCAATATCTCGTCTCTCAAGGTCGTTCAAGTGCACGACTGGCCTTGACCTAAGAAGAATACAACGAGGGGTCGCGAAGGTGCTACCGTACCCGGGTGACACAGTTTCAAACAGACTCGGACATTCGTATGCTGCTGCAACATACTAATTCACTTTCAGGGTCGCGCCTCAAATAGATCTGTCAATAGGCAATTCCGTCAATTACTTCCGTCTCGGAAGAAGCGCGTCATTCACCTTGCGTGCGAATCATTGCTGAATACGATATCGTGCGACTTGTCTGGTGGTGGAGTAATTTCGATTTACATTTATCATTTCTATATTCGAGTCGAGATCGGAATCGAGATCGGAAAGTACAATAAATTCATAAAATGATGAAGTACATTATTACGAGCAATAATATTCGACGATGTGAAAGGGCAAAACGCAGATTGAACAATTGACAAGTCAATAAATATATTATATCAAAGTTTTAAAACATCAACGTTGATTGTCAAAAAACGAATGCAATACGTGAAAAGTTGACGGATCGTACAGTAACAACTGTATATATATCGTACATTGGTTATATGTATTTATATAAAATCTTTGTGGAAAGGAAGAAATGTAGGAACGACTTCTTAGGATCTATCTACAAATATATCTACTTTTTTAGCGTATATGAAGGGTTATAATTGATGGAGTGATTTAAAATGGAATACCTGCCAGGAGAAATCACGATTACTAGATATACTTTTCTCGGAGGGGTAAATCACAAGATGAAACTAGTGGCTTCGCTCGCTAGATTGGCAGCGTAGTTCGGCACGTCGAGCCTCTTCACAGGGGTTCCTAATTTAATAAACTTTATTGATCACATAGCTGTTCGTCTATTTTATAAGCTGAAAGAATTGTAGTTACTTATAATTAAACATATAGGATAAATAATATTGGATAAATGAACGTTTTCAAAACTTCTCCCTCATATCGCTGATTGTACCGAAGTATTGAACTTGGCAATACGTGAATAATCCACCCCCCCCCGACCCTCTTTACCCTTCAACGATAACTTTAGAATTAAATCCAATGCAAGTGAAAAAAAATATATATACACTTTACTTCGACGAAAGGAATGGATGTGTATTACCGGAAAGAGTAGATTATTATCGATCAGGATGTAGATGCATGTAGATGTGTGAGTTATTAAAATAACAAAACGTGCATTTTACCAAAATTACAATATCGGTCAAATTCCAAATATTAACTTTTACCATTTTCTCATATTTGGTTTTCGCATATATACATGTGTGCCTTATGTGTTGAAACATATAGCTATTTTATTGTAATTAATTTTTTATTGATACTGAATTGATAAAGTTATGAAGATTTAAAATTTTCCTTGATAATGTTTTTAGCCCCCTAAACTAGTCAGATCGAAGTTGAGCCAACTTAGAACTATTTTTAGGTCCATTATGGTGTGAGATACGGACATTTGATGAAAAAACATATGGTCCCTTTTTTCGAGTTACCAAATTCAATACATACATCGAGAGGGCGGAGAGCCAACGTTCCCCCACTCCTTTCGCTATTCGATTCTTCTCCGACGTTCGGAAACCTTTGGCGAATAGGCTACCGGAGTGGGACTAGTAGTGGGGGAACGTTGGCTCTCCGCCGATGAGATTCACAGGGAACTCAGTTAGTGGTTCGACTATATATATGTTTATTCTTTATGCACACGGATAGAAATGAATTAGCCATTGCTGGGAAGATGAGTATGCTGGAACTGATTCGCTGCTTCAGCGAACTGAAGTTAAAGGAGCGATATGTAGTGTTGCTGACATCAGCTATTTTGTTTGCTAAATTATTGAGAAGAATTGGCTGAAACAGTAATATTGTGTCTGCCCTTAAGATTTTATATTAGGAATCGTAGCTAAATTAGGGTTTGCTATCCCGTTACAGTTTAACAACATAATGCAAATAAGGTTATGCGTTTCACATGTGCTCGAGGTGCTCGCCGAATATAGATTCGCGAATGCGAAGGTTACTTGTCTGATGAGGCTTAAAAAGCCAAACTCTGTCAATCTATCAAACGAAGAACGCCGGTGGTTCAGAGGGGTTGAGCCTCCTGGTGGGGTGGACTACCGATGCCCGCAGGGGCGAAGGCCCCAGTTTAAATATAGTGCATCTTTCAAGCGTTAATTTCAGTAAACAACTTCATTGAATTGACTGTAAATCAAGACTAGTGCGCATTAAAAGTGCATGGAATTCGAGATACCCAGCTGCAGACTTGTATAAACTTTTATTTTGACATCTTAAAACTTGTCTCAAAACTAACATATGGTAAGGTGTACGGGTCTGTCAAAGGTTAAGATAAAAGGTCACAAAAATCAATTTTTTGCGCATTTTTTGTAAATATCTCGTTTCCTTTGGGGTTTACGCTATTTGTATTTCTTATGAATATTATAGAGGATAAAATTCTCTACATAACTTTTGTCCCAACATTTTTTTATACGTTGAATCGTTTTCGAGATAGAGATCAGTGAGAAAAATTCTATTTGAGCGGTGGATTCAAACGCCGTCGACCAGTCATTTGGGTGGTAGATTCATTAAGTTTAGCACCATTGTAAAGTTAGGTTAAGTTTAAATAAAATTATATTATAAATTTATTTAATTTATTCATTTAACCCTCTCCTGGATCTTGGACGTCCTAAGGTAATAAGGGGGACGTAATAAACAATAACAATTAGAACCACTTGTTGCCGAAAGCCTATAACGTGCCTGACGTAACAGGAGACCATGGGAGACCATAAATGAAGACAAAATTTGAAAATGCGATTTTACGCTCGAAGTGTACATATTATTTTATTGTATATTGGCGGAAAATTCAAACAATGGGAAAGTGATAAAAATGTGTAAGAACAATATATAATCTTGCGTCCCACTGAATTCTATAACGACAATGTCGGTAATGTACTGCACACAGTTCCGCCAACTGTAGTTAGTTTTAGTTGATAAAAATCGTTAATACAAGGTATAAATAAGCTGTCGTAACAACGTATCCTTTAGCTACAAATGCTACCTAAGCTACAATTAAATGTGTATGGTCAATTCATCCGATTTGTAGTCAGATGACTGAGACAATTTAGTCCAACTATTCGTATTTTTTCACTTGATAATTCAACCAGTTCATGTTTATGCATACGAACCAATGTGAAGTGATAAGAGATTGGATAAACACGAGCTGTACCTTGACTCATGAGAAGTAACACATAATTCGAGCGTAATGTTAAGGTACTGCCCTTTGTGTAAATCCGTATACAATATAATTAATTGGCTATCTGGAATATGAAGAGAAATAAAGGTCTCCTGAAAGTTCGACATATATTATGTATGCGCGAAGCGTGAAGGAATGCGAAGCAAATTCCTCCGATCGTCTGTTGCATTCTTGGATAACGCGATCGATTTACAACGCTTCGCATTTCTCCCAAGGTAAGACAAAAATCTTCTGGCAGAACGGTTGCCGCCCTAATCCGTAAATCTAAATCCTGCATTCATACGCGTCATTTTAGAAATAATTATATCGTGTCATAACCGCTGTAATCGAAAAACATATATGTCCATGCGTTAAATTACGGGTTGCGAGTATTCGTACGTCGAAATGTTTTTGTCCAAATTACTCATCAATTTTCCGAATTACTCGTATAATTTCAAAAATATTCGCTAAAAAGATAAGAAGCAAAAGAACGATTGTCCGCGAATGGTCATTTGCATCATTTGTACAGTTCCGTTGCTTTCACTCTCGATGCGGTCTTGCCGGCTGCACAGATCGATTTCTGATCGACGTTGCAATATTTATATGTGCGATACTTTTACGTAAAGATATCAGACTGCGGCAATGGAATTCGGAAGTTGAACCAATTCAGAAAATTGACGACACTCGGGGCAGTCTCCTATACTTACCGCAGCTTTTTGAGATTGCACTTGCGCTATTTTTTTCGTGTACCGCCGAACTATATAAATAAGAGAAATCGTGAAAGTCGACGAGTATGATCCTAGAAAGAAAGTGAACGTTGAGGAAGAGGGGCTCGCCCAGTATCTAGGTGATCACTCTCTATATACTCGATCGAGCGAATTATTTGTAATCAAAGAATTACTTCCAAGACCGTTTCCATTTCGATAAATTCACGTCACGGGTTACGTGACGCTGTGTTACGTTTCAGATGCAAAATATAATTGAATGGTGGATTCGATGATATTTTCACACATTTGATAATATAGGCAAATGTAGGTCGTGCATTTATAGGATATTAGAGGATATTAATTTATTTGCGCATAATTGACAGTGTATAGCAATTCCCAAATCAAATTAAAGATTTAAATCGATATAAAAATAATTGTAATTTGTCCACGTCCTGTAGTTGGTTTTTGTTAGTTCTTTTTTCATATATTTATCACGGCCTTTTATTTTTTATTTTTTTGTGGCGAAAGGTTAAATTTTGACGAATATGTTTAAATTAATGCGCGTAGAAGAAACCGGCAACCTTCGCCAATAAATATAAAATTAAAAAATATTTAAAAAATACTTCGACCCTGGTAGAAATGAAAACATTTCTTAGCCAATTCTTAGACAATTCAGATATTTACCATGTTAAAGGCATAGGAGAAATGGATACTGTAAGAAAAAAAATTTAATCTGTATCACTACATCCTAAATCGGTTGTCCAATTACTGGCGGTTAATATACAAAGAGGTTATTCTTCGGATATTAAGCAAATAAACCTTTATAGCAAACTTTGATCCGACTGATTATGACGAATTATTAAATGGGGTGGCCCTTACGGACAATTAAGATACATTGCAATGAGTGGCCATCAAGAAATATTTGGTATAATCCGTTGATGCACCTATATAATGACCTCTTGTAGCAGTGTATTTGAATATCCGGTAAAGGCCAATATTACGCCATGATTAAATCAGCAATCGGATAAAAATTTGCTACAGGAATTTTTGCTTATAATTGTGCGATGAATCATCTAGTTACTATATATATTATATTATTATTCATACATTTTGGGAAACCATCAGCAAAATAGTAAAACAAAACGACATAATAAATATTATCAAAATTATAATGCGAATATGGAACTTTAAAATTATTTATAATAATGCACCCGAAAATGATTTTATATTTTATATCTTGGGCAAACTACGTGGAGGAAATACCCACTATAGATAGTTAAAAAAAAAAAGAAATTTTTAAAAGAAAAGAGGTGCAAGTCAGTTCATAAAAGCGTTACTCATTTGGGTGTAAGTAGGTATGTATTATTTATAGACATAAATGTACATCGTATATAGTGGAAAAGAAGGTTCGATGTTGAGATAAAAAAAGCGTAAAGATGTAGTAAAACAGGTTCTAATGTATATGTACATCATTTTTCAGGTAAGTTTTTAAACAAAATTATTTTTTTCTTTCAGAGTGCAGGATGACTGCAGCTTAATTTTTTTGCACAAAATAAAACAAGCTTAATGATATGGGGACGTGCATGAAATTTAATAGATTTTCATTTACGAGGCTCTACTCTGAAGTGGAGAGACGATATATATTTTACGGCAAAGTATTCATTTTTTTACGTTAAATTATTTCTAAAAATAGACAACGATAAATATAACCAAAGAAAAAATGTCTCCCATATGATATGATTGTATATTTCTTCTCTCGTTTAAAATACATATTTATTTATTGTGTAGATATTATTCATATATATATATATTTAATATAATAAGATTAAGGCGTTCATTTTAATTATTAAAGTAAAAAGTTATTAATATGAATACATGAATTAAGCTGTAATAATTAATTTCTTATGTGGTCGATAGTGTGCAAAACTTAATTGCTAAAACTAGGGGCTTCGCCCCGGCGGACTTCGGCAGCCAACCCCACCGGGGGCTCCGCCTCGTGGACCCCTGGCGAGCTATCGCGCGTAGCTCGATTCACTCGCATGATTGACCGTGTTCGGCCCTTCGGGACTCACTGACTAAACACACTTCGCGACTGCGGCCTTCGGCCGTACCCGCTCAGAGTGCCATAAGTTTATGAATTTGATATGCCAATTCGCATTTACTCCATACACATCCACAGAATTCCATTGATAATATATGAAGCTGAAATGTATTAATTATTTCCATTTCCATATAGATTAATGTGCTTCCTTTTATATGTTTGTGTTATAAAATTGAAAATGAACATTTTCAAAACTTCTCCCCTTCACCGTAGGTTGGACGACATATTGCCTTAATATATAACGATGAATTTAACATGCCAAGTAACATCCCAAAAACTTGCGAAAATTAACGTTTTTTGATCATCCCCCTCCAATTTATATATCCCAAAAATCTAATCAGATCTAAGATCGGCGAAAACATATATTTGAAAACAAAAATTAGGGGCTTTGCCCCTGCGGCCAGTGGCCGCCAACTCCACCGGGGGCTCTGTCCCCTGGACCCCGGTGCGCTTCGCTCGCAATTTTTGTCACTAAATTCAGAAAGATATGGAAGTTTAAAGTTTATTAAGAAAATATTTTTTATTCACCTCCTCCCCCCCCCCCCCCCCCCTCATTTTAGTCTTTATATAGTTCAGCCAAGACACACCTTTGAAATGTGGAATAGATGGGCTACTACACACACACACACACACACCGACACACACACACACACCGACACACACACACAGTGGACGAGTAGAAGACACGGATTCGTCACATTCCACCTGACCCAGGTGCTTACCGGGCACGGCTGCTTCCGCATGGGAATGACGAAGACGCGGAACACGTCCTCTTCTACTGTCCACGATTTGAGGAGGAGCGGGAACAGCTCCGAGAGTTTGCAGCGCAGACTCCCTAACACCGGAGGGATTTAGGAAGGTCCTGCTCCTCTCACAAGAAGGATGGGACGCAGCCATCAGAAAAATGGAGGAGGGACGGATAGCAATACAATCAGCTATCCGTCAAGTGCCATAACATCTGTGTAGGGCCTTTCGAGGCTTCGGCTGCCTTCCCCGAAGT
>JAPYZR010004070.1:0-16314 GCA_030522945.1 Trichopria nigra
TGGACATTTGATGAAAAAATAGGGGGTAATTTTTTTTGCCAGCATGACCAAATTCAATACTTCGTCCGACCTACGGTGCGGGTCGAAGTAATTATATAACATTTCCATAACAAGTAACAATTATACAAATGTTACATAACAGTTACCTTCAATGTTTTGCAGGGTAACCAAATTATTGAGACCTTAACAACATCGCCAAATATTTTCTCAAACTCTCGGCACTCATTTTTGTATCGAATTCAGTCACAAAGAAAAATGAGAAAGAAGAAAGCAAAAATTTCGAAAACCTTGCGGAAACAATCGAAATCGTAGAAATGATCGTATTGCCTGTCGCCACTGTTGGTCTTCAAGGCTACTAATGGCGACGTCTTCGTTATTGTTCCTTCCAGGCAAATAGATCGATCGGCTCTTATTTCTTCACGGCTCCAGCGTTGGCCGATGGAGATTGAGCTCGACGTCTCAGTTGCCGGGAAACCTTTAAATGAACGCCTTTTGCCCGCA
Source organism: Trichopria nigra (assembly GCA_030522945.1). Classification (NCBI taxonomy): domain Eukaryota; kingdom Metazoa; phylum Arthropoda; class Insecta; order Hymenoptera; family Diapriidae; genus Trichopria; species Trichopria nigra. The sequence continues at coordinate 502 of JAPYZR010004070.1, forward strand.
ATGAATTACAACAATCGATCTTACTCTTCACCTAACGAACTGTGACCACTGGGTTTCCTCTATCAATTCAAACTGCTTAATTTTGTTTACGGTCAGTTCCGTTGTATCCGCACATCATTTGGATACAACAGTACGTTTTTTAATTGAAACTCTGATTGAATTCCCAACTTTTGTTGCATGTAGAAAAATTTGCAGTAAATAAATAAAGACGAACAATTAACGTCCATTTCATGGTTTTGCACTGAAAATGTGATCTGCAAAATATTATTGCTTCACAATCATTTAGAAACGAGAAAAGTTTTACAGAGAATCATATAATATCGATAAAATAATTTCTAAATTCTATAGTGAAACCTTACAAACTGAAAAGTAACGAAGCAAATTCGTGTCTGTACTTCAATATATTCCAATACATTTAAACACAACATTAATACTTGTAAATTACATTTTTGTAAATTTCACCATAATAGAAAATAAAAATAATTTTTCCCAATTAAATTATATGTATTTCAATCGTTTTAATTCAAAAATTAATGTATTTATTGATTCTACGCAGTTTTTTGATTAATATGAATTGAAATGGCATAAAATTTATATACATTTTTTCCTAAAGGGTTGTCAAAGCTTTTTTTTTATTTGTTTTCCTTTTTTCATACAGAAATAAATTCTGAGAATCTGAAGGACTTACAAATGGCAAAATGCGCATTTTACTATATTGTACTGTATATAAGACGCATATTACGCACATATATTGTACGGCGCACTCCTACATAACTTCTTTCTATGTTCTATTGTTTATATGTTCTTCTTACGAAAACAAATACAGAACACTTAGCAAGAATCAAAGACGTTCGGTTTTCGTCAACAATATTTAAAATGTACGATATTTGTTTTTAATACAACAGGTAGTGATGGTAAAATAGTACATTACGCATTTAGTGCGCAAAATAGGTGATTATCGCACGAATCGATTTTGTGACAATAAAGATGAGTGCGAAAGACACCTATATGCACACGTATTGTGTATACTATTTTTCCTAATTCTAGGCGTAAAATTCGATTGTCACTCGTGAAACTAACAAAATTTCAATTATTTATGCACAGAGTTTAGCTTTGTTTACATTTAGACGAGCTCTTTCTCACCCCCAAAATATTTGTTTATGCTTGTAGAGTAGAATAGTCTTCGTATTGTTTTCCGATGGTTTCAAGAAATCAGAAATTTCTGAACGTAAACAATTCGAAGAACATAAACAACCTACGCCTATGTCATTATTATTTATTCTCAAATATAGATATAGATATATATATATATATATTATACAAATCTCACACTAGTGCGGGAATGTAGTATTTAGCGCACGCAAATGAGTGTGCAAAATCGAATTTTGCGCATAGAATTAGGAAAAAAACAACAATTCTTCTTACCAATCAGAAGTGTAGTTTTAAATACAGGCAGTGTGGTATTGTTTATCCCTATATGTACTTGGCGATACATATTCTTTTGTTATTATATATGGAATTCTAGTTACCACTACGATTGGAATTATAAGTTATTCACACTTTTCTCAATGCACGCCTTAAAACATTGCAGTTTCTTCCATATAAATTATGTAAGGAATTTTGTTTATAGGTGTTTCATTAGGTTCCTTTACTCGGCATCAAGTATTAAGGCGGTTCTTCCACCAAGCTCAGAAGCATAAGCTTCGCATTTTAGTTCCCTTATTAGTAAGTCGTCTAAAAGGTCACTTTGTCTTGGGACATGGGATGCTTGAAGTTTTCAGATTAATAAAACGAAATGAAACGAGAATAAAATGTCGAACACTCGATTTTTCAAATTAAGAAGAAAGGTCAATCATCGATTGCTGGGCCAGTTAACATTAGACCATTTAGGAAATTTACTATTCGCCTTTAGGGTTTGCAAAACATTATTATTATTTTTAAAAACTCTGTTTTTATTATTCTAATAATAACTTAGACCTCCAAGAGTCTAAAAAGTAATATAACATCCCCGATCCTAACAGAGTTAAAATTTTCGTTCTGTTACTTTTTGTTAATTTTCACGTACTTTCTTTTAACACAACATGTGATGTTTTTTTTTTTAATTGTATTAAAACATTTATTTTTGGTAATTCGAACATTTTTTCCTTACATAGATAAAAATAAAAATTGTTCCCAATTTAGAATCCATCCAATGCAACAAAACAATTTTTAATAACATCTAGGAGATATATGATGATGGAGTACTTATAGTATCTTGAAACAATTAAAACGTAAAAATATACTTAAAACAATACAAACTCATTTTACATATAACAGTCGTACAATATATATATAGGTAAGCTTTTTGTTCTATTTTATACGAAGAACAATTTTCTTGGAAATTTTACTACACCAGATGGCATTCTACTAAGGACAGATTTTCATTCCCATAGCCATAAGAGTTTTTACCATACTCGTAGTAAAAAGTGTAGTAATTTTTTCCGTAAACAATGGCAATTTTTGTCCTGAATGAAAGCCTGTCCTTAAAATGCCACGTGGTATGGTGAATTTTTCAAGGAAATCTTTCTACGTGTATCAATCGTACGATAAAATTATAAAGTTCTTGTTCAAGTAAAAAAAAAAAAATGAAATGACAATTTAAATTTAAATTGGAATTCAAATCATGATCATGTCTCTTTAAATCTATCCCATGCGCAAGCTACCGCTGTCCCACCGTTTAACAATAGGAACTACAAAACTAAAACAATAAAGCAATAGTAACTCGTCAACAGAAATTGTACAAATTAATAGAAGATATGTTTTCAAAACTAATGAATAGAATAGATACTACGCTGAAAAAAAAAATTTGTTATTTTCAAGTAAATATTTACTTGAATTAAGAAAAGATTTTCTTGAATTAAGTAAGATTTACTAAAAAGAAGGAAACATTTGTATGTCAAATAAAAAAAAAAATTAGTATTTTTTATCGATTTTAGATTATTTAAATTTCATGTATCCACACCTTGCGCTATGTAAAACCCGCTCTATACGCTATCACCGTGTACCCATTTAAGTTCGTATCAAGACAGAAGAATTCTATTGCGGTATATGTACGAGGGGACAGTTCACAATGTAACAAAGCGGGAGGCTAAATATATGACTCGTTATTATAGACTCGTGCGCTTATACAAGTCTTCAGTGTCGATATAAATCTAGATATCTGAAATCTGACTTTGACTAATTCTAGTTGACTTACGAATGACCCGACCCGCTGTATTTAAGTTGTCAACAAATATCTGCTATAATCATACATCGAACCCATGTTTTACTGTATAGTAAAGTCAAACATTAAATGCAACCTGATGAAAATCGAAGCGTGTACAAATGCACATTTAAATGAAACTTAAGTTACGTTTCAATCGCACTTAACACATAACAAGGCATGACTTAAGGGTCATTTAGACCATCGATTTTTATCAAAAAAGCATACATCTCAAAATAGGATCTATTCGACTACTTGCGAGTCACAACTTCTTCAGTCTTATTTAATAAGGGCTGTTTTTCTTCTCGTAACTTCTCGTTTCAATTTGCTTATTAGTCAGAAACATTACATCGCGCAATTATAGATAAATGACAGACCAAGACATAGATACAAAAATAATGCATATAAATGTAAATTTCATAATCGCATAAATTGGCATTACGAAAAATGCAGCCGTTCGGGGTAGATATTGTACATTTTTCATGGGGGTGCAAACAGGCGACAAATATTTCGTAAAAACCAAATTCCAAGCCATTCCACGAACGCAGCATATCGCGTGTAATAAACAGATTATCCGAAATTTACTCTGCGTGTTTTTCGAGCGTATGCTTGCGTATCGGCCATTTTACTTCCCTACTCTGTCGTTCTCTCTCTCTCTCTCTTTCTCTCTTACGCGGTGCAGAACGTTCTATGGTAACCCCACCACTGTAGGGATTGTACTACTACTACTCCTTCAACTACTACTACTACCACTACTACCACTACCTGCACCAGGGTCGTGCTTGTCGCGATGCGTTACCGCTTTCTCCCTCTCGCTCAACAATAGCTTACCGCAATAACCCACATGGTCCCCGTGTGCCTTCCAAGAGCGAGCGAAGCTAAGCACGATTTCAAAGCACACGAACCAAGTGAGAAAATAAGACCACCTATAAGAAAGTGTTATAAAATCGTGCGTGATGGGAGACCAGAGAAAATGATGGAGGAGTCGGGAGCAAAAAGAGCGAGAGTAGAGAAATAATAAACGCCAAACGTTAAACGAAGAATAAGCGAGTAGTGGACGGCGTGAAGGAGGGTAAAAAAATATAAATGACAGAAAAGAGATGGAGGAAGAAGAAAGAACGAAGAGCGACGGAAGAGAACGGCAGAGTATACGGGGGAGCGAAAGAGAGAGAGAGAGAGAGAGGGAGCGAGTGGAAAGATCGGCGTTTCCGTCGGGAGCAACGGAGACGACGAGAGAGTCGGAAGAGGGTGTGAGGTGACGTCACGTCGGGTCGATAGTACCCACCCTCCCTCGCAGCCACCACGGAAACGTAAAGGGGCGCTTGCGCCCCTTTTACGCTCCTGAAGCTGCTAGCCGGTCGTTTCGTTCCCGCCATATTAGCCAACATGGGGTAGGCGCGATGTGCGACAGGGGTGGCACGGGCTGCTTTTTCTCCCGCAATAAGGTAAATCTTCGACAAGGTGGTCCCGATTTGCCCCATGGGGTAACGAGAATCGCGGCACGTGACTCGTGACAGAAAGGTTCGCCGACAAAAAAGCGGCCCTCGAGCTCGCCGCCAAGTGCGTGGCCCGGACGGGACCGGGTCGTGAACGTCGGTCGGTGGGGTATAAGACAGTGAGAGGGGGTGGTCGGGGCGGCATGGGGCGAGGGGCACGCGAAGCGTAGATTCTCGCGGAAGGATTGCCGTATACGCGGAAACGGAAAGCTGTGATAACGAAGCGAGTGCAAGATACTTCTGCCGTGGTCGGATGTGCGGAACGAGCGCGTGGTTCATCCCCCTACGATGTTTGCGAGTGCGTTTTCCCATCGTTTTCATCCACGCACGCTACCATTATTCCAAGGGACACACCGCTTTTCGACGTCCGTCGGCCCGCACTCCATAATGTCGCCGTGCTGCCCGAATTGCATGTTGCAGAATGCGCTTGCCGGTGGCATTTGTTACGATATCACCCCACATATATGCATTCCGCACAATGGCTCTGCATGGATGTTCCTCGGCTGGTTTCACGCTTAGTTTTTGTGATTCAATGTTGTGATGTGCCGTAGGTATCGAATATTTTTCAGGCGAATCCTCGGTCCTTGCTCCGGCGAGTTCAATGACTCGCCGATGTACGTCGTGCTGAATCGGGGAGGGTGACCAGTTGGATGAATTAAACTGTCAGTCGGACTTGAATCGCTGGAAATTATGAAATAATTTTCGCGCCCGTAACGCGCGGCAGGAATTATCGGCGGTCGAGCGAATAGAACGACGATTAGTGAATGTCACGAACAATTTGCCACATTTTATGACTTGAGAGTTCGTTGGTTTTTAAACTGTTGCTTTCACAATATTTCCAATTGTATTATGCAATGATGGAATGGTCGACATGTCGCATGTAGACGTACACTGAATGACTTGTAGTACAAGTATAGTATCGGGGACGACCGTTACATTAATGCTACAGTATACTGTAGGTTTGGTACAAATCCTGCCCGTTCTTAGTGTGGATGCTGCACGAAAGGCGTCCTGCCGCTATTCGAGCATGTATAATTCAATACAGGATTCTACCTACAAGTGGCACCACTATTACCTAGACGTCATGGTATACCTCCTACGCTACTATAGTGATACGAATCCTATACCAGAAGTCTCTAGCGTATAGCTGGCGTCAACACAAGGAATTGTAGATTTCTTTTGTTTGACTTGGCGCAATCGAACCCTACGTCTGAAGTACATTAGGCGATATAGTTATAGTGTGATAATCTACAAGATCTACACCTTTTACTTTTTATTGAAAGTCTCAACTCATTCTAATACTTGAAATGCACTTACAGCACTAGAATCCTGTTTGATGTCTCTCTTTATGTTTAACAAATTAAAGAACGCGAGTAGGAAATCAAAATCGATGCTTCGATCACTGATCTTTTATCTTGTTTCATCATTTTATCTAATAATAATTTAATGGTAGTACAGATAGGAGTCACCAGAATTCCAAATCAATGAAAATCAACGGGAGAATAAAACAACAATACCTTTCAGAATCCACCGTACACTCATAAGTTCTTCAAATAAAGTTCCTGATAAGTTAGGTTAAGTTAGTTTGGAAGGGCGGCATGTTTCCATATTCAACACTTGGACCATTAAGGCTCTCAAGTTTCCGACAAAAATTACATTTCTTAAGATAAGTATTGATCGTTTTGCAATTTAAAAATAAATGCCAGTCACTGCTAATATCAAATATTTATAGAGTCTACCTTGAATACATATAAAGTAACTATTTAGCTGGACTTGGTAATCGTTTTCTTGTATTTATTGAATTTTTATGTTGATTTGAATACTATCGTTCATATAATCTTCATGTAATTCATATAATTTATATTGTTAATTCACACATATAAAATTTTCTCACGACCAAACGTACACACATAGAGTCGCACCGTAAATGATAATGTTATAAATGTATAGGCTATTACTTAACCTTAGCTGCACCTGCCTGGTTCAAAACTGACCAAAGTCCAGAAGGGCTGAAACCGAAGAGTAACAAGCAAATTACACATTTACAATATATAGAGGAATAGAGAATTGAGAATAGAGGATAGAAGGTAGAGGATAGATGATACGGATACGGTACACACGTTCTTACAACGATTATCCTGAATCTTTCGCTTTTGAAGCATCTGACTAGGCTAGATGGAAAGCTATTACTTACATGTAAAATTAATTGTAAAATATAAAATATAACTTAAATGTAAAAGTTCTTTTCCGTGTAACGAAGTTACTACAAAGTATATTTTTCTAAAAAGAATTTTTTCAACTGCAGTTTTTAGTAAACAAAATTTGTAAACTATAGGATGAATAAAATCCAAAGAATTGAAGATTCGGCCGAATTTTGTGACCTCTTCAGAATATATTTTATTTCTGTAATATTACAAAAATAAAACCAGTTCTTCAAAGACGTGAGTTCAAACAAAATATTTCTTGCGCTACGTAGTCGCGTCAAACCGAAAGTGTTTACCGTAACGTTATTCTATTTAGGTTTTTGTAACACGTATATACGTGACGTAAAGATTGTCGTTGAAATGTCAAGTACTTTGTTGGAAAAGTGCTGTGCAATAATCTTATCCCTTATTTCATTTTGTCTCCGGACATGTTGCAGGTTCGACGAAACCTTCAAATAGAACAAACGTTATCGGTACATTACAATCGAGCAGTCGCGTGCTTCCTCGTTGAACCATTTCATATTTCAAAGGGGGAAAATCTAAAAAGAACTCCAAAGCACCGATTGTTTAATTATGCCGTAGGCTGTAGTGGAAAATGTTTGGAATAAAAAAAAAAAAAAAAAAAAAAAAAGAAATTATAATAAAAAAAAAAAAAAAAAAAAAAAAAAACTGTGATAATCTTTATATATACTCATTGAATACAGTTAATACATTTAATCTGTTAATTAATAAACTTAATTAATTAATTAAGAAATTTCAACATTTATATTTTAATGACCTTACACATTCTTATACCGATAAATAAATTTGTTTGACATAAACAAAACTTTTTTTAATATATGTAAAAAAATAATAATTTCTTCGATGATACGTCTTGTGACATTTTATCGATTATCGAATTTTACTTAATGTTTATTGATTTCGCGATATTTTAAGAAGTTTCGTTTTTACATAATACTGAAATATTTTTCTCAGTGTATCTCCCAAACATTGGTTTTATTACCGGCGAATGTGGTCCTGATGTTATTGATATACCTCATTTAATTATGTGGTGTATTTCCTGCATATATTTGATAAAGTGTTTTTACACTGATAACATCCTAATTAAATATTAAACATATATAATTATTAAGTTATACATAATTTGACATTCCTTGGTCAAAATTTTTATGTTTACTTTCAGGTATTTTGATTCGTACACCTTACCGTTGTAATTATATTAGGGCCTGTACATTTCTTGATAAGAACTTCGTTAAGAACATGCTTCGGAACATATACGTATATATGTCTCTTCGGCGGAAGTTCTTATCAAAAAATCTTGGTCTTTTTTATAGGTATAATTACTCATGTGTTTGTTATTTCTATTTTCTAGTTGATTATAGTGTATTACGTACCAATAAGGGTGTAAAGTATACTTTTATGCACGAGTTAGGTATCCTTTTTTTTTAATTTGAATAGTTAAAGTTAATGCTTGTAGAAGTTGACTTTACGCACGCAATTTACAAAACAACACATTTCCTTGCAGCGTATATATATCTTTCGAATTCTATCTAAAATTAAAAAAAAAAATAAATAAATAAATAAATAAATTGGTCTTACGAATATTCGACCAATTTTGACATCGTTGGTCATGATGTAATAGAATAAACTTTGAGGGTCTCTTTATCGCCGACTACGGCCGCCAACAAGATGATGGATTAAAGTGTGCTTGGAATTTATGGTCATTTTGTCAGATCCGATAAATGTCCACGTAAATCCAATTTGCGTTAAAAATATGTCAATTTAGCTGCAAGTTTAGTGCAAATTCACACTAATGTAGTAAATTGGACATGTACTTCTTGTAATTTTTGATATTGTGCCGTTTGTAATATTGTAATATTGTAATATTGTACCATTTGTATTTTTGATATACATTTCTTATGTAAGAAACTAACAACCGAGGGGTCCAGAAAATGTTAGTAGTTATTATTAGAATAATCCGTAGTCCTAAATTTAATGAATATTAATTATCATTTAAATTTCTATTCGCAATTAGTGTTTCACTGTTTGGATACTTTTTAAATATATGTATACTAATAATTCTGGTTGAAATTATTAATTAACAAGTACTGTTTTTCATCCGAGATTTTTGAAATTCGAAATTTTTAAAACTTAGTAAAAGAAAATCTTATTCTACTCTCTGATATTCCACGATATTCAAATTTTATAGAGATTATGAAATTTCTTTCTTTCTGAAAAAATTAAAACAAACAAAAATGTCAAAAATATAAATCATTAAATTGTATTCCACTCTTTGTGTTTAAATAATTTTTTCACATTAATATATTTATTTGTATTATATTTATGTATATATTTAGATTTATCTTCAAAATATCGGAAAAAAAAATCATCATGATATTCAGACTTTAATTAAAAAAAAAAGGTTTAAATAAAAATATATCGATGTCTGAAATTCAAGTACCGTGAAATATAGTAAACGTGCATCAATTATAAAGTTTATTAAATCCCAAAATATTGAAATTTTTTTCAATGAACTTGTCCAATATTTAAAAGGATCACTCCACTTTTCGTTAATTATAAATTAAGGGTGCACGCGGTCGTATATATGCACAGTAACGCATAGCACGCGAGTCCTAAACATTGATTTCGATATTTTTACCTTCTGTTGAGTGACAATGCACGATAGTGTGTGGCCATTACCTCTCATTGTGAATTTCTCTTTATTCCATTTCTTTAAATTCTTTAATCGTTATCAATAACGTTACCTGCGCTATAATTGTTTTAACGTCATGTTTTTGCATGTCTCGCTCACAAATAATTACTTCACACTTTCTGTCAAGAAATATTATGATTTATATTTTGTTATCAGACAATTACGTGATTGATATAAATAGTATACATTTTCTACTTCTTTTAATGTCAATTATAAAATATTCAGACGTTGCTGATTAATTTATTTCTGTTTACCATATATATCAAATAATAAATAAATTAAATGAAAACATTTCTCTGTTATAATATTATAAATAAAATATCATACTGAAAAATTATATTAAAGGCATGCAGAACACTGACACAAGTTTTTATTTCTTTTGATACTTTTTATTAACTCCGGACTCCAACAATTATCATCCAACAATGATGATAACTTGAGTGTTCTGCTTTTAACTACAATGCTTTTCAAGTTTTCGGTTTTTCGGCACATTATTTCTATATCATTTTCATATTATTTCGATTATTCTCCGAATTATTTCAATATTCTGCATAACTTTAGTTTGAGACTTTTTGCAAACATTGCAGCTTCATTAGGCTGGAATAGTTGAATCTTAGTCATTATATCGAAAACATCAGTGTGCTTTATTTCTGAGTACTTAAAAACCAAGAGTGATTCATGTTTATAAAATGTGGTATAACAATAAAAAGAATATATTAGAATATATATATTCTTTATACAGTCCGACAATCACCATTATAGTAAAATTGCATTTTACGCCCACGTTGCAATAATATACTATATTTTATATTTAAGTTTTGAAATTAAAAATCGGTTAAATCGATAATTCAAAAACCGGGATAATAGCGAAACCAGATGAATCGTTAATCGACAAAGCGGATAGAATTAATAATCAAAATTGAAAGACTTCAAACTCGACCAACTCGAGACTCGATTAAGCAAGAATCGATAGAGATTTGAAAATTGGTGCATTAAAAAATTGAATTTTAAGCCACTTTTTAGGATAGAACTTCGAAAAACGTTTTTCCTATATACGCTCTTTTCTGTTTATATAGAACCAACTTAGTACTTATCAATATATCATCAATTACAAATTAAGTAAACCCAATAAAAAAAAAAAGACGAAAAACGTTCTTCTTATTTCGAATCGGGTCGGACGTATATTCACCACTGTCGGAGGTCGTGCATTCGCGTGAGAAATAACCGATAATTGCATTTCACTGTACACCTGTGATCGATTACTAACAGATCGATCTTTCGATTTGTAACTTTCAGGAGGTCCGGGGGGAAGTGACAGACATAAGCGCAAGCCCAGGGAGGCAGGCACCTGCCAACCAGTTGCGCCCCAAGGAGCCTCCCCCCATGGTCATTCAGGGAGATTTCAGGAAGGTAATAAAATTGTAAATAATTTATCTCCGCCGGTTTGTTCCGACTTTCGGAATCCGCAAATTTCTGCTGAGCAAACGTCTGACGAGTGCCGAGACTGCGCGAAAGACGTCTCGGGGAATTGATTCGACGATGGGCTTGTTAAATGAAACGTTTTTAACGTATTGGAAAAGCTCATCATTCCGATCCGTCAGTTTCATTCTTGAAAGCGATCCGACTTCATTCAATTTTATTTGTACGAGATGTTCGCCAGTCTTATCTTTTTCCATAGTGGTACTATGGAAATCAATGGTCTGGCAGAAAGCATGAACAAATAGATGCTGTAATTTTTTTAAACAAATCGACAAAATACCCTGCTTTCTGTCATACCTCGCATTTTTCTTTAATTTATTATACTTTATTGTTCGAAGATCATCGAATCAATTAACCATGTCTTTCGTTTCCTAATAACTGAAAACCCACCCGAAAAATTAGGAGCGGGAATCACTTTTGCAGGTGAGCGGGATCAGTACAGAGATCTTCAAGCAGATCGAGTGCGTGGAAAATGACCATGATGCATCGACGGCGGCGGCACTCGAAGCCGTTGAAAGGAGGGGTGAAATGGTTGTCAGAGTCATCGAGCCGCGACAGATGGGAAGACAGGCTTCGGAAGCTGCTAAGAAATTCATCAACATCCAGGTATTTAGCATTTTCAGCATTATTACCGTTTTTACAGCGCTTCAAATAAGGATACTATTAAAAAAAATTCCAAAATACCATTATTGTTTAAAAAGTTATCATGAACTCTCTAAATTTCTGAGAGTAGAGAGAAATTTCACTGCAAGTAATGTCAAGAGAAAGTTTGCCTGAATATACTCGTTCGGTTTCGCCAATAATTAGACGATACGATGTCTATAGGTTCGATTAAGAACCACAAAAAAAGAATACTAAAAAAAAAGGATGAGAATCTTTTCTCGCCCGAACTTGAATCCGAGTATTTTATTCTCCAGGACCCGAAGTACCCCATTCACTTCGTGGAGATCATCAAGAGACCTGGGCAAACATTGGGACTTTACATTCGTGAGGGTAATGGCGTGGACAGAAACGATGGAGTCTTCATCTCGAGGATAGCACTGGAATCTGCGGTCTATAATAGCGGGTGTTTAAAGGTGAGAATTTCCATTGTCTTGTGAAATTATTCGCGGGCTGCGGCTTGGTTTATTTGATAAAGTATTCCAATTATTTTCATCGAACGGTCGATTAACAATTGTGGATATTATTAATATTAATGTACCGTTTACATGTCCTATTATAGTACGAAATATCTGCTTTGTAGACGGGATATACTATATACAATAAAATATAGGGGATTACTATAAATATATGAAAAGTTATTTCAAACATTGTATGATACGAATTTATTTATTTATTTTATTTTATAATTTTTATTTAGTTTTATATCAAATGCTTGGTATCAAGGCTCCACCAAAATTTCAGTACAATTTTCAACATTGATATTCATTATTCGTGTAATTTTAATGAGAATGTACACGACAATTTACGCGACCGTACATAAATACAAATAAAAAGGAAAAAATATATATTTACGATAATGTGAGGCATAGTAAACACGATACGCTCCACTTGCTTGCAAGCCAACTATAATTATACAATTGACTAGGAAATGTTTTCTATAGCAATACTGATTTAGTTTAGTAATTTTTTTTTTCATATATTTATTATGTTTCTATTATTATATGTTTTATCAGTTTTTATAAATAGCTCCAAATTCATTTGATAAAACATTTGTCATTATTTTTTATTATTCATGTTTACTGTTTCGTCTGTCTTGTAAAATCAATTATTAATAAATAATATTCAGGTTACTTCAAGTTTTGCATTTCTGTTTTACTAAATCTAATTGTAGTATTATAAAGGATATGATATATATAGCAAAGTGTCAACCTTATCAAAATCTTCATAATGCAACGTATTCCAAATTTTTATTTTTATTTTTTAATTTGATGTTTGTTTTCTTCAGTTATCTCCAAGTGTAATCTGTTCATAATTGTTACATAATTTTCATGAAATTTTATTATTTAGAGAAATAGCATATTTTTCGTCATTGTCAATTTGATTGATATGTGAAGATTACCTACTGTACGTACAATTAGTGTGAATAAATCACGAGTGGCACATTGACACGTGATGGAGATATACGTGTAATTTCTATTAATAAACGTAAATCATGCACAAAATTATCCAAATTGTTCGTTCTTGTTAGTTGATATATTTATATTTATTGATGAACTACATGATCGTCATATAATAAATAATTAATATAAATACATAAATATGAATATATACAATATAAACATCGTTGTATAATATAATATTTAATTTTCGAAAATATATTACTACATTTATAAAAATAAGAAATTGATTTAATAACTACTACTTACATCTTTTTTTACATAAACTGCATTGCCGCAATACTCGCTCGTAAATGATTTAAAGAGTCATTACACAATATAATATGAATCAGTACTTTTAATTGTATCTTATATTTTACGGAATAAAGTGTAAAAAAAAAAAATGTAAAAAGAAAAAAAAAACGCAATGCTTGTATATCGGCAAAATAATTAAGAAGAGAAAAAAGAAATATTTGGAAATATTCCTTTTGCAAAAAAGTCTTACGTATTGACCAACTTCTAATTATTTTTAACGTTACGTACGGATTTGTCATGTGTTGATGCAATATCCGTCATACATATTGGTTCTAAAAAGATTATTATACGCCTATCTTCGCAACAGTATACAAAATTGATGACATTAAAAAAAATTCACATCAATTAGAATGTACGGTAATTTTGACAGATGAGGAAAGAAACGAAAATTTACGAAGTTGTTTCAACAACATGGCAATAGGGTAAAAATGAAATAAAACGAAATTAAATATAAGGATTTTGAAAATTATAAAAATTCGATTGAAATTTACGAAAATCAACAAAAATCCATCATGCAGCATTCTGAAGAAAGAGAAAAAAATCTGAAAGAAAAGAAAAAAAAAAGTAAAAAAGACAATGCACTGGAAAAAGTAATTGGTTCTGCCACATGGTTGGAAGTTTTTGAAAATATTCACTTAATGTTATGAAATTATGGTAACAAACAACAATAAATCTTATGTTGATTTAATGGATGTGAACTAAATATAAATAAATATTGAATTGTTCGTGTCGAACCGTGAAATTCGTCAACTATCACCATCAATCTCAGTAAATAGAACCAAATTTAATTTTCGAAAATATGTCTCCACTTTTAGAAAAATATTAAGAAATTCATTTAATAACTACTTCCTGCATCTCTTTGTACATGAACTACATTGTCGCAATGCTCGCCAGTAAATGATTTAAAGAGTCATCAAACAATATAATATGAATTAGTATTTTTAATAGTATCTTATATTACAGAATGAAGTATCAAAAAATGTAATTTATCTCCGTGATATAATAAATGCAGAAGAAAGTAAAAACTCGAGAATGAATAAGAATTAAGAGAAATAGGCAAAGTTGGCCAATAGTTGATAACAAATTTAAAAAAAATTATAAGTTGTTAAAACTTAAAAATGAATATCATTATTGAAAATTTTCTGAAATAATAGAAAATACTCAAGCGAGTTAAATTATGCGGATAAAGTTGGTATTAAAAGTGAGTAAACAATGCGATAAATAAAAGGAATTTACGGAATATATCACCGTTTCGCAAGTATTTTTAAGTCGCCTGCTATAATTTCATGTCCAAAATATATTTATGTCATATTATTTTTTAGTTACAACTTAATTATATATTATATACTATATTATTATATATTATATAATTATATATTATCTGATAAAGGGCTTCTCGATCATTTATAAATTAATAAATAAATAACACACACTGAAAAAAAAATGTAGTAATTTTAATTAAAGTTTACTCGTCCAGTGGGAACTAAATAGTATTCCAACTGACTTAATACAAGTTGGAATAACTAAATTTTAGTCAGTTAAACTAAATGTAGCAATACAAATTACCAAATATTTAGTTCCCACTGGGCAACTAAACTTTAGTTAAAATTACCTAATATTTTTTTTCAGTGTACTGAAAATGAAATATCATATTTAAAATTTACAAAATGATTAAAATCTTGCAAAATTCTAAAAATTAGTTTAGTTTATGGTTGGCCAATACAGTTCGTTATAAAAAATATAGATCCAACCATGTGGGGTCTTTCTCTTCCAACGTTTCGATCCTATTGGCCAATTCCTATTTCGAACTTTATTGGCCAAAAATACATTTTTTTAATGAATTTATGTGAAACAGTTCATTTTTAAGATATTTCTATATTAATTAATATAGTTTCCATGTTTTTAATAAAATACAACCGATAAGTGCACGTATTTTTTTTTTTAATTTTGTAATTAAATCTAATTTAATCATTACAATTTTTAAATAAATTTGTTATCGGATTGCCCTTTTTGAAAGCGCACATTGCTCGTAGAGTTCAAATTCAAATATTGATTTTAGATGTTAGCTTATAATTGACACCATTACATGTTTATATGAATACACCGCGATCAATCCCTAGCAGAAATTTATCAATTTTTTTCTTACCCAGTCAACAATCACAGAAGATATGTCACAATTATGTAACAGTTACATCAAAATGTCCGCCTCCAAATTGTCACAGTTACATAATAGGAATTGTGACGTAATTGCTATGTAACTATTCCT
>JAPYZR010004071.1:0-16833 GCA_030522945.1 Trichopria nigra
ATAGATTTCCACCAAAAAATTCCCAAAATTGAAGAATCGGAAAAATTTTTGTTGGTAAATTCAATACTTCGCCGCCTTGCGTCAGGCGAAGTAATTAATTCAACAACAATCATGACGTTAAACGTATTGCACCGAATTCAGTATAATCGAAAAGAATTTATTTTCCACGAAATTCGTACTAATTACATTTCAATACATTTGAATGCTTTTGAATTCACGAATAATATTTAGAAAGTTATAGTTTATTCTTTTTAATACATTTGAATATGTTTGAATATAACGGAAGCCAGAATTAATATCTAAAAATTAAACTTTATGCAATTCAATTCATCATGTCAATCCTAAAATAACAATTGGGTAACTTCTTACTGGTGGATTAAGACGGATTGAAATTCATAAAATTTAATTTGGAAATGATTTTTTTTTATATTGAAATGTATTAAAAAGTATAGAATTAAATTTAGAAATATTATTCGTGGATTTAATCGCATTGACGCGTAAGAATATGAATTTGCTTCGTTACGATTGAATTCGTTTTTTGATCGTGTCGAATCCATTTCAATACACTTTCGTTTAATGGGTAATTATTGTTACACTGAGAAAAAAAAATTTAAAACAATACAATTTTTTTATTAATAGAATTCTATCATCACACCAATGAAAGATTCCGTCGCTACTATAAAATATGTATTCAATTTCTATTCTTTTACTTCACATTATTTTTACTTTTATTGTCATAATATTAACAATGATATTGCAACAAAAGAAATTTATCCACTAATTTAATCGGTAATCATAAATTATATCGAAAAATCATATCGAGATACTCGGAACTGTACGGATGATGGCACTGAAAACAATAGACTACACTGCGACGACGTCACAGATAATGTCGAAAAAACAAACGTCAATCGATAAAAATATCAATTCCGAAGAAATGAAGGTATCCGAAAATGAAAAAAAAAAAATAATAATAAATACAGCGGCACGCAACAATGACAACTTCTTTATAATTCAAGACGAATATATATATTCGACCAGGACTGCGGAATGTGGGCATAAAAGTGTGCGACATGTTTTGACGGTTCGTGACTTGCATTGTTAAAAAGTAACCAGTCATCCATTTGATGGTCATTGCGGTACCCATACAAGCGTCTGCAATTCTGCGTTTTGTACTTTTAATGCGAATTACGCATTTTTTTAATTGATTGATGTATTTTAGATAACTTTGATAAATAAGAAACCCAACCGGCACCAAATGTCAGTAACGTTTTTGAAACGTTTCCTGTCTGCGACGTTTATAAAACGTTTCTGAAACGTTTCAAAAACGTTACATACATTTGATGCCGGTTGAGAAGCTATCCAAAAAGTCTTAAAAAGTTTGGTTGCTTGGTTTTCCTCAGAAGCAAACATATTTTCGAATTGTAAACATTTCGTGTCAATTGTATTAATATTAATAGCAATGTCGGATTATATCCGACCAGTGCCAAAATTGGACTCCTTGCAACCCTTGTTCCAAGACGAATTTTTCGGGTTAATTGCAGAGAAAAAAAATGCTTAGATAATAATTTATTAAAGAATATGCTAGAATGTATTTTCAAAATGTCACTAAAGATACGAAAAAATTCTATTTTCTATATATTCTTCGACAAAATTTAAGAATTTTTCACTACTGCGTTAGCTTTTCTTTTTTAAAAAAGTTTACAGTTTTATATTAGTTGGATCATCCTGAAATTTTCCAAAAAAGAGTTTCATTTCAGACGTCCCATGTTCAATTTCTTATTACGGACACCCTGCAAAATTTAATGAATCATTATTAACCGTGTGTCAACTTTTTTCTTGTACAAGAATACCAATTTCAAACCTCATTTACAAAGTGTTATTGACTATTTTTTTTTTAAGTTCATTGTGACAGGGATTTAATGAAAACTCTTAACTCAGGTTAAGCTGCCGTTTATCATATTCGAATTATATTAATATTGCTAATTAAATGCGTCTAAATCGCAACTAATTGCAGCTCACGTAATGGATTCCATTAATTAATTCATCGGAATGAAACCGTTTGACACCTACATTATTGTTATACACGTTCACGTGGATTCATTCATCTCGGTGAATTTTTGAAATTTCAACATTACTACAAGTATAACTCACTGCTTATTATATTAATAAAAGATGAAAATAAATTGAATCCTATACGTTTCAATTCATACTAATCTTACAATAATCATTAAGGTAAATTTATTTGATTTTCAATGGAATTGAAATGCACACGGTTTAATTTGGAAATGTTATTTTTCAATTCTTACGTATTGAAAAGCACAGAATTGAATTTGTAAATATATTATTCATAGATTTCGCTTCGTTAGTCGAGTTAAATGTTGCGCAATTCGATTCAATTATTAAGACGAATTGCAAGAAATTTATCAGAATTGGGAAAGTTTATTTCTCTAGATTGAAACGTATTGAAAAGCATAGAATTCAATTTATATATTCATTAAATGAAACGGTTTGAAGTACAGATATGAATCCGCTTCTTTAAAAATGAATTTACAACGTTAATGACCCAGCAATCGAAAATGACTTGGAATGATTCAAAGTGCATTCGTTTTCTCCATTTCGAAAGTTTTCAAATCCAGAAATAATTTATCTGACATATATGAAATCTATAAAATAATAAAATTTGAAGATTTATAAACTAGATAGAGAAGACTTTTCAATAATTTTGAAAACATTGCAATACGCAAAGACGAGAAATTCTTCAAATTGAGGTAAAAACGTAGAATTGAGATGGACAGAAATACATTAAGTTCTAAATCCATTTAAATCTATTTTTTCGATTATTATGGTTAGTAAATCACTATAGTAACGAAAACATGACATGAAATAATAACTATTTCAAAAATTTATCAAAATATTCGTGGCATCGATTAAATTGAACGTGCAATAATGCTTTTGAATGTAATTTAATGACAAAATAATAATGTTAATTAAACTAACATTTCGAATTTTTATAATTAAAATAATTAATTACATTAAAATAATTAATTACATTAAAAAAGGACGAATCTTAATTGAATACACCAAAACAGGATTATGTTTCAATGGCAGGTGAATGAAACCTCTCTCTATCTCTCTGTTTCTTTCTCGCTTCTCTTTCTTTGTCTTTTCGTAAAATATGTCAATGTGAGAATCCAATTCTCTTTAATGAATACGTATTGATTTTCGTATATCAATTAAACGCAAGTATACCAAATTTCATAATAAATTCAAATCGTATACGTAATCATTCTCTTCATTTCTCGATCTTTCTTCTGGGAGAGTTATCGTGTAATTTCATCCATATAATATCACCATTTGTATTATTGTGCAAACCTTTAAATTAGAATATTGTTTTAAGATAAACAAATGTTTCTGTTTTAATTCTGCCTAGGTTTGGTACTTGTCGGTCTATTCAAAACATCATTCTAAAAAACAATCAAATAATAATTAAAGAAAAAAACAATAAGTATAATTAAGAAACAAAATTAAGTAATTAAAAAGCAAAAATACAGTAATTTAAAAAAACCATATTTATCGAAGAAGTCACAGACGGGAATCAAAACGTCTAAAATTTGAACATTTTTTATTTACTTATTATTTTTTTTATTATTTTCTTTAAATTCTTTATTTCTTTCATTTTCTTTTATTCCTTTATTTTATTTTTTTTCTTTCTTTATTTTTTCTATAATGTTCTTTTTATATTCTTATTATGTTATTTTTATCCCTGTTATTTTATACTTTTAATTTTACTATATACATGTATTTCTTTTTTCCCATTATTTCTATTGTTTTGCTATTACCCTGGTAGAAATGAAAACATTTCTTAGCCAATTCTTAGACAGTTCAGATATTTACCATGTTAAAGGCATAGGAGAAATGGATAGTGTAAGAAAAAAATGGATAGATTTCTACTTGGGTATTTTCATTAATATCGTTCTCCCGTGTAGGTTTCGGTATATATACAGCAGAAATAATGTAAGGTAAGGTTAGGTTAGGTTAGGTTAGATTTTTGTATTTATTTATTGTTCTTTTTTTCTTTTATTCCGTTATTTTTTGTTGCATTATTTTCTATTGTTTATATTTTTTGTTGTATTATTTCCAATTGTTTTTATTTTTTGATATACTTTTTGGTCTATTATTATATTTTTATTGTTTTCTTTTTATTCTCTAATTTTCTTTATTTTCTTTTATTATTCTTTTTTCATTTGTTCTTTTTTTCCAATATATATTGTTTTTTTTTTTATTTCTATTATTTCCATTGTTTTGTTATCATTCTCTTCTGTTTCTTTTGTAAATATATTGCAGATTGACTATAACAATAATATGGATCTCGCGTGTTGGTTTCGACACACAGTTGGAATAATGGAAGGTTAATTGTGCCGAGAACAATGCACCCACGTGAAAACTAGGGGGTCTCGAATTAGGAATTCTTCCAATGAAATGGTGCGTATGTCTATCGAATGACACTCGCTCGATAATCCTGGTATTACATTACGGGTAAACTCACGATTTTCAGAGTGTTTTAATCGAGAGTTGCGATATATTTATCGTGGCAGTATCTATATAGTCACTAAATAAGCGATGGACTTTCAATTAAAAAGAAAAAAAAAATTGCCACGAAAATTTAACGAAAATAAAAGTAAATAATAATAACACCTTGAAAGTAAACTTCTTGTTAAAATCGTCGCCATTTCTTGTTTGTTTCAGGAAATGTCGTCATTTCGCCGCCACTACAACAGCGTTTAACTTCTTAACATCATTATATTATAACAACATGTTACATCCAATTATCCTTCAAAATCGTTGAAATACATCAATAATATTAAGCTACCCGCATCAAGAACTATAACCTCACTTTCCTAGAAACTGCGTAAAAAGTCAAAACCGCAGTCAACGTCATATTTGCATTAATTTTAAATGGCCCTTGTGGTCTATTTAAATACGTTGCAACGAGGGGCCATCCTCGGTACACTTATTCATATTTGTATGCCGTTGGCCCCTCATGCGCGTGCATTTTGCACAAGGGCCAACTAAAAATAATGCAAATCCCGTTATTAAATCAATAATAATAAATATCCCACGAGTTAAGAAAAAAGGCGATACGTTTAAATTAGACTCCAATCAATATCAATTTTGAAGGAACGCCAATCTTTTCCACGACCCTACTGTTACTCGACTCATATATCGGAGTACCCACCCATTACTGGTTATAATAACGGTCTCGATACGCATCTTTCAATATAACACGACGATCGCCGTTTTAGATTTCAAAAACACAACAAGTACCGAAGGATCACCTTTCAATCGTGCCTTATCTGCACGTTTACGTCCCATATAACGTAACGGGGACGTGATAACCGATCCAATTCCCAACACTGAACTCATTCAGAAATCTTTTTCACTTAACGCGACTCGTATTGAGCGATAAATATCAATATTAGGAAATGACAATGCATTGCTGAAAATCAATATATTATACGAGTAAACAATTTTTTGGCTTTCATCCCCACTATTCTTCAATAAACGATTTTCTTTCAATTATACTTACCACGTAACATTTTACGATGTGACTCGAATTTGTACATGTTTTCCGTGCGCAAAACATATCATTTCTTAACGGTAGCAATCGATTTTTAATAACACGAGACTGTAGAATGTTGGCCATCACCTGCAAAATAATTTCAATCGAATCAAGGAGCTGTTATAAAAGAAACAAAAACAAAAAAAAAATTATCCATCTTGTTTCATTTATGTAAATATAAGTTGCGTAAAGAATGTATATAACAAAGGAAAGTAAAAAAAGACTCTTTTTAAAACGTTTGATTCTCAAGTATATACATAAATCTCGGAAGTGTTTTAAGAGACGTTATTTCAAAGCATCGCGCGAAACGTAGTGTCAATGTTTATACACATATACATGTAACACGTACAAGAGTTAGGAAAAAAGTGTGATCAGTAAACCATCTCGGCCTTGAGTATGTTGTGGATGACTTATATACATATACACGCGGCGAAATCTGTCGAATACATTATGGCAGTTGTAAAAAGTTCCCTTCCTCACGATGCTCGAGTTCAAGAACCTCCTCTTGTTTCCAAGATCGCTCGTAAAATTTGCTTCAAAATTGTTGCATTTCCATATCACTTCGAATCGCATTTGTGTCTCCGAATTATGCGAGGCACGACTTTCTAGTGTTCCACTAAAAAACAAAAAATTAACTGAACTTTTTTAAATTTCGTTTCTTCCCACGGAAACGAAGACCCCTTCGCACTTGTGTAATTCTCTGCCAATCCGAAAAGAAGGCCTGCGAGTATTTTTTTGTCACTCCAAAAAAGTATTCACGGAAGCCTCATTGTTGCGCTAATGTCGAGTCCAAGTGAAAACTGACTTCTTCGAAAAGTTTCGGTTTTTAGTTCTCATTTCAGTCAATGTTGGGCAAGGTTAGGTCGTGGACCTTTCGATGAAAGCCATCAGGCTCTTTTCCGTCCACCAGCCGATCAATTTCGATTCGTTTATCACGAACCAATAGTGTACGCTTCGCTGACCTGGGGTGTCTCGCGAAAGGGTAAGTAAGTACAAAAAACTATTGCTTTTCTCTTTTTATTTTTTTTTATTTTATTTTCTTATACAAAATAAACCTAAAAAACCCTGCAAGTCTCGAATCCGTAGTCATGAATCTAGAATGTCGAATTCCTCATCTTCAAGTCTTATTGAAACCTCTGCACATATGGTAGTTATTAAATCGTTTGAGGGTCTAAAGATTGTAACCTAAAAAGTGCAAATTTAAAAGAATCTTAATGGACTTTCGAATCATTCGGATTCGCCTCTATTACGCAAAAGTACATAATCCATAAAATCGTTGAAAATATTTTTGAAACATGCCTGATGGTCTAATTTCAAAACACGTTTTTTCCACCAACAAAATTCAGTCGATCTATTTCTCGTTCGATTTTGGGTTTGAAATCGACGAGGTTTTGCGATTAGTAAGTAACCAGATTTTAATTTAACTCATTAGAGGGTTCTAATTGTTCTGCAGTTATCTACCGAGCTTTTCAACAATAACAGTATAAATAAGAAACTGATTGAAACTTTCTATTCCAAATTTTAAGATCTGTAAAAAATTTCAGTAAAAGTTATTCTAAATTTAGAGAAAGTTTTGGAAACAAATTATTTCTAAGGTGTGATTAAGAAAAAACAATTTATTTCCAAAAATGTTCACTTAATTTCACATGATTTTCACTGGAATTCTGTCGATGAATTTCATACATTTTGTAAAATCACCCCAAGTGTTTGAAAAACTTTCTCATCATTATTTATTTATACTCTTGTTTTGAGGTTAGGTTAGGTACTGATAGATTGTTAATAAGCTTCTAAAGTAGAACAGTTATCGACCGAGTATTCAGCAATAAAAGTATAAATAAATAGCGATTGAACATATAAGTCTACTATAAAGGAAACGGTAATATTAGATTTTTTTACTCATTACGAAAATAGTATATACAGTCGATATTTTTCGAAATCGCATTGAATCGTTAGGAACGAATGAAAACCGCACGGACACCGAAAGCCATAAAAATCGATGAATATTTAAAGGTTTGCGCCCGTCACGTTGGATCCGCCATTGCGAATTTTCAAAGTCTGATGGCATTTTCATAATCGACGACCAAAAAATAAAACACACGGTTTTACGGAAAACCACTATGAACATTGATTATTTTGCGTCCGCCATATTGGATTCGCCATCTTGAATTTAACGAGAACAACTACAGATTCGTAATCAGGTACCCCAAAAGCACCCGAATAACAAATAGAGTTACTTTTGTATCCGATCCTAACGATTTAGTGCGAGTCTGAAAAATTTCTTCGTACCGACCGCCATTTTGGTAATGAGACAATAATTAAAAAAAAAAACGAATCTAGTATAAGATCGATTTCATTAGTGGACGTACATGGTGCACGTTTATGAGGTATTCGAAGTCGGCTGAAATGCGTATCAACCAAATAATTTCTGAAAGACGTAAAAAATGATCTTCGAAACGATAAATTCATATATTCTCGATATTTTTTTTTTCTGCAAGTTGTCGTTCTTGCGTTTTGCGTGTTCTATGGCGAAAAAAAAACATCTTCCCTGTAAAACGTAATTCTTTAATATCATGATTTAAGAGAAAAACGATCACAATCGAATTGAAATTAAAATACGACATTATTTTTCATCAATTAGAACGATACTTAGAAATATAAGGATTCTTTGTTAAAAAAATAAAATGAAACATATTTGAGGTTAGGTTTTCTCTTATATTTCAAAATATCTGTGTCTTACACCGTTTTTACTTCTTTATTCATTTTCCTCGTGTATTTGTCAAGTTTTGTCGCTTTTCTTTTTTAAAGTTCAATCCGTCACCACAGATGGCGTTACACGCGCCGCACCGACCCACAGCGAGATTCGCCACACTCATATAATAAGGCGTTTGTTCTTTTTACTTTTCACCGGCGGTCCATAACCTAAAAGTTCCACACGACTTTAGAACGAACCCAGCTTGCACGAATTGTACAATGACGTCAAAAAGACGTCAAAATGTTGATGAAGTATAAAAATGAAGACATTACGAAAATAAAATCCTATTGGCTCCAAGTGTCTCGATAAAAACAAAAGCACAAAAAATGTCCGTCGCTTTCTATACGTTGTATATGCTCATTGCCGAATCACGCGCAAGCGCGAAACGACTCAAATTCATACATATAGGTACCGAACGTCACGTTTCGACAATCGTTTCGTGGTGTTGACAAAACAAACGAACCTCGATTATCGAATAAACCTTGATGCAATCGCGCGTGTATATATCGTATACAGCCGTCCCGTGGTTACGCGATTATTACACGTCCGCAGTCGTCATGGCAACGCGCGCTTCTGGCAACAATCAACATGGCGGACGACGAGGGTAAGTCGTGCACGTCAAATTGTCAAGTGGCACGTAAAAATCGTTCCTTCGATCCTGATCGCTCGACTTCCATATCATTAGCGTCTTCCTTCCTTTCTTCCGGTCCAAAAGTCCCGTATCGTTGCGCCTCCACCTGCGCTTCAAATGATATATGCACTTGCGCCTCTCTATATAATTACGCTCCACGTCGTGCACTCTCTCTCTCTCTCGGGACACGCTCGCACATATATAGTCACTCGCCGCCTATATAGTACAATGCTACATCTCTATATGCATATATATGAGACGGAGATATCGAGGCGAATCGGCGGCTTCCGCACGAAAATAAATCCCTTCCGCGCGGTCTCTCTCGCTCGCTCGCTATAGCACTCCCCCGGCCACCGAGTGCGCGGCTTCGTCGTCGGGGCCCCCGAGAGAGAGTAGAACTAGGTTCGGTTTCGTCGGTTCGCTTCAGTTGCCCCGCACGCCGCCGCCACGATGTTGTGCTGCGTCTCGAAGAGGGCCGCGGCAGGTAAGGACCGCGAGTCCCGACCTTTCGCCGAGTCGCGCAACTTTGCGATGCTGAAGAACATTGCCGGTTTCTCCCGCGACAACGATGCCAGATTCGCCCATCGGAAGGTCGAGCTGCCGGAAGAAGGTTCATTCCTCTATTGTATATGTAATACGTATATACGCACGAGGGGGGGCGTTCGCGAATTCATGATACGCGAACGCACCCTCGTGGGTGGTGGTTTTTAAAAATGGCGGGCTCTCGCGCGCGCGGTACGATTCTATAGAGGGGTTATCCATCGACGTTTTGAAATCGCGAGAGTGTTCGATTGGCTCGACGCTTTTTTCCGATTGGATCCGCGCGGGAATCGACTTTTTTTTTTGAGATTTCGTGCCCATTCTATAGAAGTGAACCGAAGTGATTTCGAGTGTTCTTCGAGTGTTGTACCATTTGAGAGTTATCTATGGCGATTTACCGGTAATAACTCAGTGCAATGGATGGAGACCACGTTCAGTTTTGATTTCAAAGAAACTTCGGACGTCGTCGACTGATCTCGAACGGTCGTCCGTGTATATTATACATATTTATGTATGTATATGTTTCGCGTTTACAATCAGTGATTTCATTGGGTGGATGACCCTTCGAGGCGTGCCGCAATTGGTGGGGGTTTGTCTTGTTTACTACGCTAAAAGTGCGAGTCTATACGGTGTTTATATTTACGTATGTATATATTTTAAACGGCACGTTAACCCTGTTGGAGAAGTCGCGAAGTTGTACTTAAACTTCTCGGAAGTGCCCGTACAAAATTATGCAAATGTCGATACTGTCTGTGCGAACAAACATTTTTTACAACATGGCGTATCCAAACTGGCCGCCAAACCATCGACAAATTCCAAAATTCGCGTTTTTTCTTCCAATGATGGAGATAATCGATCGATCCATTAAAGATGCCGCGATACTATAATCAAGGTTGTTAGCGTGACGTTACCATAGTGCATAAATCCAACATGGCGGACAAAATGTCCGGACGAAACTCGTGGTCTTAACCGTGCCAACGAGTACAAAATCACTCCTGCATAATCGATTCTACGACTAATCGTTCGTTGTCTCTAGAAAAGATGCAAACGATGCAATCGTTTCAGCGGTGGAATTGCGGATCCAAAATGGCGGCTAAAAGTACCAAAATGATGGAAAAATGATTGCCGACTCCGAATCGGGATACCTTTGAATATACCTCAGGGGCCAAAGACGATCGAAGCGAGAAAATAACGCTACATTTCGACATTTCGGTCACCGTGGTAGATTTGCCATTTTGATAATCAAGCAAAAGTGTGTCGTTCCGGTACGTCTTCGGAAGTAATCAAAGTTAACTGACGATCGAATACGGATTATTCTCCGCTCATCGCCGAGATGAACCGCCAAATTTGGTGCACGTCGACTTTTGGCTGACATTTTGTCGATCCGCCATTTTGTCGATAAGACGACCTTTTTGCAATTTTTTTTTTAGAAACGATTATTCGGAATCGAATTTCGTACCTAACAATGTGAAAATCCGAAAAAATGTTGTACCTAAAAATGTGAGTGTTGTTATGACATTTTGTCCGCCATATTGGATTTTTACACTACGAAAATAATGCAAATGACGTGAACAACCTTGATTAGCATTGCGGTATCTAAATAGATTGATTATTTTCGAAAGATGAGAGGAAAAAACGCGAATATTGAAATATGTCGTCGTTTTGGCCGCCATTTTGGATTCGCGATGTTGTTTTCCATCACTACTAAAATTTGGAAAAAAGAAACATCGACATTTGTATTGTTGTAAATTTTGAGGTCAAAATTTCAGGACTTCTCGGCGTTAATGGGTTAAGGTGGCTTCTCATGAACGGACTCTTTTCACGGTTATTGCAACACTTATTATTTTTAATGTATTGCAATTTGTGACGTATTTCAAGATGGCCGAATACGTATTTCATGCAAATATAAATTGTATTACTAAAACATAAGAAACCCTTAAATCACCGATAATGCTTTCGTTTATTTTTCAATTTGCAAATGTACATACTCGGCCATTCCTTTACCACGTGACGTCACAAGCTAACCTATGACACTTATTTATCGACGTTTTACGGAAACGGCATTTTCTTTACGCGCATGCAAATGCACCCTTAGTATTCGGTACAATTATAACACCTAACCTTACTTTCCTATCGTCATATTTTTTTCAAATATATGATTTTGGAAGGGCAAAAATTAAAGACGCATTGGTTTTGCATAATAAAGGTGCATTCGCACGTATGCGCGTGTCCTTCACATGCTGAATGCACAGCTTAAGCTGCACTTTCATGTGATACTTCAATAATGTTTGTCGCTCGAACAAGACACCACATGTAAATCTGTCTTAATAAGTTGTATATTCAAATTACAAAATTGCATACAAACTATCGCGTATCTTATTTTTCCAATATTTAAGACTAGATTAAAAAAAAATAAAACGAAGATAATTTAAAATAAATTAAAGGCAATTTTCATTTTTTTAAACTGCTGCTAGGTACGTGACGTGTAAAAATATTCAAATTTTCTAAAAATGAATACTGTCTCGATTCCAAAATTTAAAAAATCGGATAAAACTCAAGCGTTACAATAATAATAAGAAAGCTTCTTTGACCTAAATTCCGGGGATAATATGTATTGACGTGATAATGATAATCTAATCGCGCTCATAATCTTGAGATTCGTGAAATGTTAGGTTATGTTATGTGTGTCAACTGGATGATCTATAAAAACAAAACCTTTCGATGCATTGCTCTTAAATCTGTGCTTTTAAAATAATTCTTAAAGGTACATATTCAAAAATTTGCCGAATGGCGCAAAAAGTGAAAACTGAGAGGTTAGAATTTCAATAGCTCCCAGAATTTTCCAGTGTTAGCCATTTATTGTTTATATCGGCGTATGGACCTGAAATTTAAGTGTCGCTAATTTGGAGGTTAGGTTGGCGCATTATTTATTAGAAATTATTATTTATTATACGAAGACGAAACTTATTTCATCTGACCTTGAATTAATTCACAATTGCACTTTTTCAATAATACTTATACGTACCGGGTGTGTTTTTTTCTATACACATTGAAATACCTCCAAAAGCATAAGCGTTATACAAAGATGTAGATGAAGAATTATATAATAGAGGTTAGATCTTTCGACATTATTGGTTTTGACCTTAAGGTCAATTTTGAAGGTTATTTCAATTATTTCACTTTAACCTTAAACCCGTTATTTAACGGTTTTCGCAAATTTCACCTTCATTCGACCTTGCCGAAAATATCGTTTTGAACGTAAAATTTTCCGCCCTTATCAAATCCGACGTCAAAAGCGGGAGGTTACCGTTGGAAATAATGTCATTAACCCTCAAATGACCTTCAACATTGACCCACGGGGTCGAAACCAATGACGCAGAAAGGTGAACCCCGTCGTTGTACTGAGCAACAACTTTTGTCTATAAACAATTTAAATGTCTACGGATAAAAAACTCACTCGGTATATATATGCAAGTTGCTTATATACACTCTCTTTTGAAACAAGCAACACACATGACATTTTGGGGACACGTCACTGACGATAAGAGCTATCATTGATTACCAATGAAAATGCATGAAGAAAATGGTTAAATACTTGGGAAATGTTTCGAAATTAATATAACGCAATGATATTTCGTAAAAACAAATAAGACACGAAAATTGTACATTTTACCGCATATACACATAATTAAAGACTCTAAAGGAAATTTTGAGGTTATGTCAAGGCCGCTAATTCGCATAGGCGGCAATTTAAGCGTTTTACCGCCTGTGCGACTGGTGATTTCCGTAAATGGGAACATAATGGGAATGTTCTCACGAATATTAAAATGCTCGAAACGAGAAAGAAGAATTCGCGCCACGATGTATAATCTATACATTTCTCGCACGACGAGAAATCATTCGCGGTTCTATATAGTTACGTGATTTTGAGGTTATGTTGATAAGACGCTGCAATTATCGCGAATCGTTTTCTCATTCGCGAGGGAAATCGAGTGTGAAATTTACATAGATAAATGTATAGATTTTCCCGAACAATACGAAAATCTACAAATTTTAAGGTTATGTTACTTCGTGGAAATTCAAGTATATCGTAAAACGTGTAAATAATTTTATTTCTCGCGTTAAATATAAGACTTGCCATGGGACAAAGTCAACAGAAAGCGAAGAAAGGGGGAAAGTGCATCGGAGGAGGCTATTTAAGGATCAAGTGTCTTTTAATTTTTGCATTTACGACAACGAGAGACTTCCGGAGGCCCCCGTATAGAGCCACGTCCACGCCAATTATACCATTGTAACGTCTACATCGTGTTTATATTGTTTATGCCTGATTTTTATTTCTTCTTCATTATTTATCAAGCCCCGTCGTGTCTTGCACATATATATATAATATTTTTAAACGCGACTTACCTTCCTGATATAAAATCGACGTGCAAAATGCATAAATATGCATCGAAACATCAAGTTTACCAGTAAATAAGTAATAACACTGTATGATAATTCTGACGCTTGATCATCAGCTCGAAAAGTAATGAACTAGGTTTTTTTTTTGGAACAGTGTAGAATATATAATTTATAAAAAAATTTCCTATAGAGACGATGAAGTGATCCATTTTTATTTTGAAGCCATAAATTTCGAAATGTTTGAAAGAAATGAAACGCATACGCATGTATGCCATCGTGAGAACGGCACTCTTATAGTTTTATGATGGCTTATGACGGACCTGACGGACTGACAATCGTGTATATGTATATATATATATATATATGTAGACATGTAGTCAAAAGTCCGTAATATGGTGATATGGTGGGAAAACGGTCTATAAGATGCATTAAAATCAACCACATTCGAAATTATAGTGTAAGTTGTCAACCGTTTCTCTACATAATGCCCCGCACATAAAAAAAAAGATAGGCATTTAAATTGAAATATAAAATGCTGTAAAGACGGAAAAAGTTGCATCTTTAGGTTTTATTCTTCTCGATATACAATTTGTACTCGTGTATATATATTTTAAAGTCGATTTACCGTTTAAAATCTACGATATACATGTACCGTTTTTCTTTATTCTTACGCGAATAATAATGAAAATATTGCAAACATTACGTGTATTTTTCAACAATTAAAATGTGAATTTTCATTATTATGGAAGTACAAAATGGAAATAAATATAAAAAATGCAATAGTTACATAGTGGTTCAACTTAGATCCGATTAGTTTTTCGGACGTATCCGTACAAAAAACTTGTTATTTAAAAAAATTTGTTATTTTCAAGTAAATATTTTCTTGAATAGTAGCAAATAAAAATTTATTTCAATTAAGAAAATGTTTCCTTCTTTTTTAGTAAATCTTTTCTTAATTCAAGTAAATATTTACTTGAAAATAACAAATTTTTTTTTGAGTGTACTAAAATGGTGTGGGGAGGGTTCAATACGTTATTACGAAGAACCAAAAATATGAACACTTGTATCTTTATCAATTTAATATCAAAACAATTGACGAATGAAAATTCGCGAGAAAGAACAGCGCATTCGAGAGACATCGTTTTTTTTAAATTGACCTATTAGAAGTAACCTCTTACATTTAGCCTATAATTTACTAAAGAAAATGCGTTATGATGATAATGAGCAAATACGCAAAATACTCGGAGAAATGCAGCGAATCGAATGATCATTGTTTTTTTCGAAATTGACTAAATACAAGTCCAGATTTCTCGGATTTTTTGAAAAATAACACGATAAAATTCGAAAAATCATATCTTTTTTAGTTTATGTCGAAAAATATTGAAGAAAAAATACACAAAATACTCGGGATTTTGTACTGAATAAAACAGTCCTCGGTTTTCTATAATTGACCGATTAGAAGTCAAGATATGCCCGCATCCATCCGGAATGCTTTCAACGAGCTTCGTAATTAATGAATTTTTCACAAAAATTGAAAGCCACGAATAAGCAATGATTAAAAAAAAAAAAAGAGAAACCATTTGAACGTTTTCGAGCCACCGACAACTTACGTGTATCTTTCACTGTCGCAGCATCAGAAAAAAAACCGATAATATATATGTATAATTTATGGGGGACAATGTGCCCTAGAAAAAATCTATATATTTATAGAGTTCGAATTAGTTACTAATGACTCTGCGGATGCTTATATACGCGGTGAAAAATGTATATAAGAATGACGGTTTTAAAAATATATCATTGGTTTTGCTGCACTTTCGACGGAAATACAGTCTCGATTTTTCCGTCTTGATGTCTTTTTATTTACAGTTAAAAAAAGAATAGTTCTTTACAACTTTACAGATCTATTTCCATAAGGAAACGAGAACATTCCTATATACACGAGGAATTTGTACAATTTCGTGTCTGACAATCGGCGAAAGATCAAAATGTAGAAAACTATTCGATCTAATTGTGTCGCTATACTTATTTATGAACGACATTTACACATCTTATACTGTTTAGACCTATCCTATTAATGATATACATTCAAAGCGCGGGCGTAATGCGCAGGCGCTCTTAAATTACTACGCGCCATTAACTGCCATTGTACTATCTTACTTGCTATTGCTTACTTACGAGAAGCACGCTGTCAACTTCGAGTTGATAATTCATTGTTACAAGCTGAATGCATTTTCCCGTTTGAAAAAAAAAAAAAAAAAAACATTTCACAATTTCTTGGTGTGAAAGAAAAATGGCGTCACTCTTTACGTTAAGTTTACGTTTCTTCCAATCATGATTGTTTTCATAGATTCGCGGCTCCTCTTTTTAAAAATACAAAATAAATTATAGCATTATCCATTTTATCTTTTTTTCATACTATTTTCTTCCATTTTCTTCGATCTAATATTACACAGTCGCATTTTAATGTATTCCTTCGTTGTAAAGTACAATAACGACATGTAAACGTATTGGTCCGCCATTTTGAATGACGAAAATATGGTAGGAACCTCAAAATTTATAATACAATGACGAATTACTTTATAACTTATCCTTGCCCTAGGTCACGCATAAAAATATTGTCTTGAAAATGTTTCGAAAATGCGTTTCAAAATACAGCCATGAAATAAACAAAACCGTCAAGATAAGAGACCTGCGAAGACTCAAATAATGGATTCTCTTCAGTTCTTAACATTTTTTGATAAATTGAACAAAACGTGAAAATATCATCGATTTACGTATAAGCAGCAGAGTTTAAGGTGGCTTCGGCGTTTGGTGCCGTATGAAGTGCGGGGCACCGTGGGTGCATGCGTAACTTTCATACTAATTACGACTTATTTTTTCAAAAAT
>JAPYZR010004072.1:0-12973 GCA_030522945.1 Trichopria nigra
GCAAAGTAGAGTCAACATAACGGCTTCCAAGCCAAAACTGCCTGGACGCCAAAAGCTGATTTGACTTAATACGTCTACTTCGAAGGTAAAAGCTGTAACCGCCTTTTTTCTGGGCCAATCCGGCTTTTTATTTTTTTCAGTGTATACCATGCAAATCTTTACTGTAAATTATCGTAGCAGTAATAATAATATATATATATATATACATACAATATTTTAGGTATAATATATATAGTAAAAAATATGCATCACTATGAAAGCGAGAATATGTTAGTGATACTACTACAATACAACTCAATACGTTTGTCCCAAATGATGTTGGTAAATCATTTTCGATCAGAAAAACTTGTATATTCTTGGCGTATAAAAATAATCTTTGTTTTAATATTTTTTATAAAAATAATCACACATAAAAAAATACACGTAAAGGTTTGGTGAGTCTATATAACTGCAAAATACCAATAGATATAAGTATTTTATATATTTTAAATTTGTTATCGGATGGCTTTTAAAACAACACACACACACACACATGAAATTGTTCAATTATATTATTATTGCTCCTCTCATAATCAAATTCGGTGATATCAACGCACATACAATCTCAATATCGGTTCATTCGTATACACCTAATCATCACAAGGGTGAATATGTACCTACAGTCTTGCAAATTTTAATGTTTTTTTTTTATTGTATAGAACAATACGTTATTTACAACTTAATTTCGTAAGGTGCGTGATATTTTTTTATTTTTTACCATCAGGTACTGATTCAGTACTTCGTTAGACACATTAAGTACTACTGAATTGTATATCTTGAAATACGTACACCTATAAACTGAACATCATTCAAAATGTGCGAATATAACACCGTATGTTGTCGACGATGTTATCTCTGGCGATATACATGCTTAACCCCTGTTGAAATAAATACCTATTTCGGGCACTCATCATCCTATACCTACTTCGTCGTCTTTCGTTATAGTACATATAAATACGATTTGTAAATAATTTTATAAATGGAAGATATATGTATAATTGTATATATTTTTATTTATACATTAAATCTGTTTAGGAATTCTAATAAATAAATCCATAAATATAAATGATTTTAAATATCGAAAATATTTATAAACCTGAATATATAATAGTAGGGTGTACACATACATAAACATATGATGCGTATCAACGACAATTATTTATTTATAATAATAATTGCAATAAATCAGAAAGTTATGAATAATGATAAAAATACATATAAAACACAGACACACACATACACTCATTAAAATTATTTCAATGGGACATTTATATAAAATTTCAAATGTATACTAATTCTTTTCATATACAATATAATTGTCCGAGTATAATATATACTACATTACTGTCAGAATTTCAAAAGTCAAAACTAAATTTTTTTATGTAATTATATTATAGTAAATAATTTTTCGTAAATTAGACTAATTAAAAAAACTAAAACATTTATAAGAAATGATGTCAATCTAAATTAAAATCTTTTTATGTAATTGGAAAGAAGAATTTTATTTTCAAGGATAAAACGTTAAAGTATAATATAATAAATCACGACCAGGGCAGAAATACATTTCGAATAAAGAAAAAGAACAAAAATAATGCTCGCAGCTGTAAAATTGTATTCGCAATCTGGAAAAATATATAAGAACTACCTATATCACGTTCCAGAAATTCACGGATAATTTTTAATATCCCCATTTTCACAACGCGGGATTCTCACACGTTATATTTCTTACGCGAAAAATAATTTCGCACGTATTTTTTCTACGCGTAATAATTGTTCACGTAACGGAATATATGCACGTAATCTTTCATACGCGTGCCAATTCTTCATCACGCATTCAGGACCTGCCGACGATAATTACGATCCACGCAAAAAATAAGGTGTTGCGAAGAATTTTGTATATATTACGAATATCATAATTTGTTATTTTATGTATATATATACACTGTGATTCTTTTGATATTTAGATTGGGCAAAAAGTTGTTAATATAATATCTACTAATTTCGGAAATAAATAAAAAAAATTATATTATTTTCATAGATTAAACATGCACATATATAATAAAAGTGAGAGACATACAATGAGAAATAATTTTCTGCAATTAAGAATCACTTTCACTCCTTATGTTGTTTTACTCGATCGCGAAATATTGTACAGTCGTGTGAAAATATCATCACGTAATAATATGACCTCTGACTGTCAAAATCAATGGAAGTTTTTGCATTCAAAATCTTCTCGATATAGTTTATCAATCAAGTTTCAATTATAATGAATCATTATATAGACTGAATTATGAAAAATACATGGAAAATAAATTATATTCATCATTCTTGCTTGTGAGTTATTCCATATCGTTTTAAATCGCTTATTTAATATATTTTTCTCCTCAGTTGCAGCAAATATATTTGGATGAAATAAAATGTTTTTTTTTTTATAATCATGCAATTTTTTGGAGTTTAATTCGTGTTCACGTATATGTTTTATATTCTTATATTAATATTAATATTATGCGATATGTGTAGCATAATACAACTTTTACGTGAGTATAATCGTCACTCAAAGAAAGGACAATTTACTTAGTAATAAGTAAGAGCTATAGCAGCAATAGTCCAAAGGTTCCAGAAATTATTATTACATTATAAAAAGTACTTATCACGGAAAGGTGGCGCAAATAAGTGATCACTACCGTATTTGAAAACACTAAATAATCGTTAATTATCCAATTTATATACGTATAATGTTAAGACTTTCTTTCACGAGCGCGAAATATGGTCGCATTGAATTCCTCATACGTAATTAATATTAATGCAATTTAAAAATAACTGTAGCATTTTTTAATAAAAAATCAATTAAATTTCTCTTTACAAAAAAGTAATGACCTACTGGGGTATTGTTTATCGACGGCTCTCGACAAATATCCGAGGGATCGAGGGCCCGTTAATTTTAACGGCCCTTGAAAGTAAAACTTCTTAGCCATCCTGGTAGACTTACATCCAGAGCGGATCACGATTCCGATTGGCCGGTCTACATTTACCGAACGACCTCGTTCTATAAGTGACCGAACGAAATGGCTGCTTTTACGCACGTAGGTGTTGAGACAACGTCAAATATCGATTGTTAAGTAATCGTCGCTGATGCCCGTAACTCCAAAACACCGAAAGCTATTATACACGCGATTCTTCTATACATGCTGTAGTGTTAACGTCGTAATTTGCGATGACCATTAAACGTGGGAGGAAGAAAGATGAAAATAAGTTATTGCCAATTTACATAATTCGAATGAATAATCTATATGCTTATGTTGCTAAAGTTACATGATTTATCAATATCAATATTACCACGAAATTATTGGAATGAAAGATTACCTAAGTTTTTGTAAATTTTTATTGTAATAATATATTATACAATATATAATAATCGATGCAACATAACAATAAAAAGTGTTGGATATTTTCAACCTTACGGGTATCTGATGTGTATATATGCTCTGACGAAAGCATAAATAAGCCATGCATCGGTATTTCTAACGTTTCACGGCAATCTGTTATGTGGACCAGTAGATTTCTAGTTATAAATCTCTGGGTAAACATTCTCATCGTTAGTACACGTAATCGCATTTAATTATCTCAAACGGAAGCGGATATGAACTCTATATCCTGTAGTACAAGATTTTGTCGTTTGAATTAAGACTTGTAAAATTGAGCTGAAAGTTATTGTAGTCGTATTTAATTGTTCGTTAGGGATTTACGTTAAAACACACATTTATTGTCTACAGCTGTCTGTCTTGACATATCATCACTTGTTTGGTCTTAATTATTATATGTATAGATGACGCGCGCCAATGAATAATATCGTGCAAATGCGTCTGACAAGCCTGGAATGAGGTAAATCTTATTGAACTATCTTCCATAAATTCGTATCAGACTCGGTGCATTAAGTATAATATATTTTCCCATTGTAGCCCTTTATATGTATAATAATAAGTATAGTAGGCCACACCATCAAATTTTGAGATGTGTTCTCAGCAACCGCAAATAATGTGGTAATTATTATCCCGTACGTCTTAACTGATTAATTAAGTAATATTTTTGTGAAAAAACCAACATTCCTGTGATAGTAACTCCTCGACATAAAGTAACATGATAGACCGGTACAATTATGTCTTTTGGCTTTCTGTTTTCCGACTGGTCCGCAGGCACGATATTAAAAGCGCAATATTAACGCGGACTTGGGTATTCATTAAATATCGCTAAATTAATGATCGTTGTCGAGCGCAGCTGGATTTTTTAAGGCTTCTGAGCGGATCCGGCAATTCCGCGGGCCATATGTTACCATGGAGGCAAACGCAGCCACGGAAACGCATGAAGTTTCATGGAACTTCGTCACGCTCAGTCGCGTTCCGTATTGGATTCCGTACGCTTCGGGAATTATTTATGAAATTTCGGTTTCTATGTCGGAATCTTTCGGTGGGCCCTCGCTTTCATTTCCTATTCTCCATTCCTCTTATACCTGCCCAGCTTTCTGTGCCATTCGGAGGGAATCATCGTTGTCATTTCGAAAATTCACCGGCGGCTTTATTGAGTTGGAAATATTCTGGAAGTGTGACTGGAAATGCCTTAAGTGCATTGCGCAACGCGCGATACTAGCGCGATACTCGAATACATATACAATCACACTTTTCGTGAAAAAGATTTTGATGGTGAATTAATAATAATGTTTTTTTATGTAACCCGGTGACAAGAAAATTACTTGTTCACGCCCATTCGTGCAAAACTGCGGTTTACTCCAAACATATTCAGAGCTGGTTTTTCATGCTTTCCGTTTGGTGGCAGGCATGAATTTGAATGTTGTTTCCACATTTCCGTACTTAGGTGAACTATATTCGTTAAAGAAGCGTAAACTGTCTCCCAGCATAATGCAAATTCCAGATAAATGAACATGAGACATAGGAAAATGTTTTCATTTTTATTCTGCAATATTTACTTATTTGCTTTGTGAGGCGAGTACCTCGCGTAACTTTTTTTAAGTAGCCAATTTTAGTGATACCCGATTTGGTGTTTATATTTATTCCACTTATGAACCGCGTATAGTGGATACTTCCGCTGTCGTCCAACAGTTGTTGTATTTGCTCGTGCTCGTTATGTTATATTATTACATGATATAGTGATATGCCAAAATCAGCATAGGTTTATGAGAACATTTGTGCGCGACTTAATGTTTAAGCTTTGAGAACGTAATGAATGCCCTCATATCGTTTATTCAACTGTAATCCACGATTCGTCCACTAATAAACGACTATTTTTATTGGTTAATATATTCCCATTCACGCATTACAATGCATCGATATAATAGATGCATGTAAAGACAGTTCTACTATAGAAGAAATATAACTCGTTGAATGGCCTTCTACTCAATATGCTAAAAGATCAAAATATCCACGAACTGAAATTCAGGAACCAGCGATTATATTAATTAGACATCGTTGTTCAACGACCATTGAATGTAAAATGTCCTACACGAAGAATGGCTGAAAAACTATAGTGACAAATGATCATCATGATATCAGCTCACAGAATGTCATTGTGCATTGTTCAATTATAATCCGTATGTTGGCCCTTGAACAATAATGTTTGGTCCAGCGATGAATGTAGTGATGACAAAGATAATGTCAACATAATGAACCTTGGTCGAACCATAATGGGTATCCCCTGGAACTGCTGAAAGTACATCGAAGACTCAAATGCCTTCGTAGGATTTATTTTGTTTAATCCAATTTTGCCTGACCTTTTGTAACATCTATACGTAACTACCATGTACCATTTATGTAACGTGAAACAACAACATTAATATTACACAATTGTTTTTCTTTGCGTTAGTCGGGATACTGTTGCCCCAGTAGATATAATAGCAGACGTATAAAATACTTCATTAAACATTCTTATCGCAAACGTTCAATGACTGAGCGTAAATATCAGGAAGTTGTTTAGTGGATATTCAATGGATGTAGACGTATTATTTACATTGGCATAGTGAACTTGAAATTGATATAGTGCTGGCTTATAAAATAATGTATATTTTAAGCTGAATCGCACGAGCTCATTCACAATTCTAAAATATAACCTGAACTTTTGCTTAAACTGCGCATAAATATCAGTGCACGAAAGCGAAAGCTATACTAAACGAAATTTACGCACCATATGCCGTGCAATAAATCTCGTGAATGTCAATATACATATTGTACAGTTTGCGTGACGATTTGTTGGTAATGCATTATTAGCACTGAAATACAATATATACATATATATATATATGTAGATACGATGGATATTGAAGTGTATCGTAGCCAACATCTGAATTGTTTTGCCGTGCTTCTTACAAAAGAGTATAGTTGCACACGATCTCCCACTAGGCGGAAAATTACGTGGGTAGTTTTGGAGTACAAGGATTATGTAAAATTCAGTTTAAATAACAATAAAAATGGTTGCGACATTATGCTCGGAATTCGGTAACTGATATAGTAGGGACTGTTTTCTTCTGGGATAATTTATAAGGAACGACAACGAAAGCAGCAAATTAAGAAAGCGAAATGGCGTCTGGCGCATACCAGACGTGCAACGCGCATTTCCTTCATTGAAACCACATAGTTGCTCCAGATCTCGCCTGTCTATATATATATATATATATATATATATATAAATACATATATATATATATATATGTATTGATGTATAGCGAAGTCGAGTCTCGGTGAAAGGTTTTGTCGCCTGACGCTCGAATTATTTCTCGTAATATTGCTCGCGCAAGCCTATAAGTATATCCCCGCGCGTGCAACAGTCTTGAAAATGAACTCTCCTGAAAAATCTGACTGCAGGTGTAAGGCGGATCAAGGACGTTTAATCCGCGATATCAGTAGGCAGTGGCTGATTTCCTCCAAGCTCTCCTCAACAATTCACATATAATGCATAGCCGATCGACGGGTATACTTAATATATAATAGATGTCATAATTCCTAAGTATCCTCAATGATCCATTATGCAATATTGATATTTAAATATGTCACTCGTATATATATGTCTTATAAATGGCTTTACTGGA
Source organism: Trichopria nigra (assembly GCA_030522945.1). NCBI lineage: Eukaryota > Metazoa > Arthropoda > Insecta > Hymenoptera > Diapriidae > Trichopria > Trichopria nigra. The sequence goes on from JAPYZR010004072.1 coordinate 7,133, forward strand.
GTATTCAAATTTTGCACGTTTAATAAAAAAGTAATATGGTTAGGAATCGAATATATTTGTCTCCGTTAATGTTCCTTGTATTATATTTATCTAACTTTCCTACTTTTCTTTTTAAATATGATATATAATGATAATTCACATGGTGCATGGTGGTGCAAGCCTATACTCAGATAATCCCCGAAGAATTTTGAACTTACACAAATAACGGAAAACTTCAAAGAATAAAAAATACCGCTATATTTCTGAAATTTATTAACCGGTTTCGGTTTAGTTTCGAGACATTATAAAAAATTCATTTGTTAATAAAGAATAACAATTGGGGAATGATGAGACTCATATATTGCTACATCGTTATAATTGCTATTTATTTATATAGCAGGTAGGACATTTTTTTACTTCCAATACTCTCCATTTGTCTGCAATGAAAACCACCATAAAGGAGTGCTTTTCACTTCTGTGCAGTAAATTAGTGAAAATTGAGCCAAGAATAGATGAATTTTGACTAATTGAAAATAATAGCATATTAAGGGTATCGGGCCAGAAAGTCGGAGTTCCTGGCTCGGTATATCAGGTCCGCCAGGGCATGATGTCTTTCTGGCCGTAGTATACTATTTTTCTTTATCCCCGCCACAAGTATATACATAAATAATTAGTACATAATAATTAGTACACAACCTACTGATAGTTGTCAGCCCGACTTTTGCAAAGCCGAAGCGAAGCCGAGACTTTTGCTGGTCAGGGCTGGCATGAAAGCCAATAAATAGTAAAAAGTCATAAATGATTTAAACTTTACTTATACAAATAAAACTTTATTATTTAATAATAACACAGGACACGAAATAACAAGCATTATAGAAACAAATACAATTATAAATTCAGATTAAGGTAATACCAGTGCTATATGTGTATTAATTTTTTTTTAATTATATATGTCAAGAGATTATAGGACATATATATTTTCTTTGTTAGAATCACATGAATAGAAATTAAAAGTACAATTGTTGAACGTACAATTTTCAAAATTTGTATTACGACTTTTCAGTGTCGAACGTGCATTGTTGTGACTGTTGTTGGCCAAATATTTTTCGTCTTTTATGTTGATTGGTGTAGGAACATTTGAGTTTTCCATTTTTATTCAGAAACTATAGAACGCGTATTATATGTATTAGGGTTATGCTCAAGCTGCTCAAGTCCCGTCACGGTACAGAGGCTATGATACGAGTCCCGAAAAACAAAAGCAGGCCACAAAAGCCGTTGTTCCCTGCGTGAAATGCGTCCGGGAAGACAGTACTTACTTTCGGCTAAGGGATACAGAAAAAATCATTTCTTTATTTGTAATTCGTTTTCACGGCAACGAAATTTAAAGAGTACGTTCGAGATCATGTACACTGTTGAAAATGCAATTAATTTTTATGCACTTGTGTTGCCCAAGAGTACATTGAATTATAAATGAAAGTATAATTGAGATTAACATTCACATACTTTCGAATTAAATTTATGTAATTCTCAATTAAATATAATGCAAATTAATTTTTTACCGCCTTCCTGATATTTTAGTACAGAGATTGAAAACAAATTAATCTGCACCTACTATATATAAATGCACAATTTCTTTAAAAACGTAATGAATATATGCTATGAATATATATGCACATGAAATATAAATGGACTTGTATATGTATAAAGTTTCAATGGGTACGCCGACTAAACCAGCAGTATAATGTATGTAGACATGTATAACGCATGGTGGACCTTGGAAAAAAATATGAAAATTCGAATAGTAGGTCAATCCACTTGTTTAAATTCATAATGCCGCGGAAATAATGGCAACAGTGGATTCTTAAAAAGAAATCACATTTTCAGTTTCAAATAATTCTTATTGCCCAATTAATAAAAATAATCTCACGCTCGTTCGTCTTTTAATTGCGCATAACTGGAAATAATCCATGCAGAAAATGATAAATGAACTTAGTATCGAATTAATTAAGATTTTTTCCTGAATAATTATAATATAGGAAATCATTATTGCATCATAAAAGTCATTGTAAATAGCAATTAATTTCCATACCCAAGATTAATTATTTCCATCTTCGTAAGAGCGAGTCTTCATTAATATGTTTCTCGAATGATTCAATTCGAGTGCATTACTCTTTTCTCATTTACATTGTAACACAATGTTCACGTTATGCACAAACCTGTTTGAAATTGATGCGTTCAATCACTTTGTAAACGGGCGTAATACGAATATCGACCTGAAAAGAAAAATATAACTCTCGAATAATGTCTGGCGAATTGTTTCTTCGAAACGCAATGATAAAACTTCGTATCAAATTGCAAGACAGTCGTCGATTCTAAAATTGAATCGTTTATTTCTCCGTTTGTTACATGTATATATGCGGTGATAAAATAATCTACTGGTTGTACGTTTGATTAATCAAGAAATTAAATTCTTGTTTACACCTGCGTAGGCATTTCTACAATTCACTCAGTTACTGATTTGTAATTATTCAATGTATATAATGTCGTGCAATTGCAAATACCGACTTTCATTTAATTGTTTACTTACTGATAATTGAAAATGATTTATCTCGGATCATGCCAGTCTTTTATCGTTATAGGATTTCCATTAAAAACTGTTATTACGTATCTTCACATGTTACCTAAGCGCACATAATACGCCATTAAAAATTGTATGCTTCGTCTTCTATTTTCGTTTCAAATGACGGAATACTATAAAGTACATCAATCGTAATCCACATGTACATAGCAACGAATCCCTAATAAAAATCGGAATGTACGAGTGATATACATACGTCCAAATCACACTTTAAGCGACGTTTAAGCGTTTGGACCCTTCGTATACGTCCCTCTCGTACATTCCGATTTTTACCAGGGATGTCTCCAGAAAATTTTAGTAGAACGTATGTCTAGACATTCTTGAGACATTCCGATACTTTTCTAAGTGGGAACGGATGTCACTTGGAATGCGTAAAATGCCCCTTTAGCATCTTGCATCGAAATATGATATTTTTTATGTACTATATGAATAGTAGTTGAACCAGCTATTTTATTATTTGATATACAGCGAGCCTACAAAGGTAAAATGAACGGTGTCCAACTATATATTTGTCGGACGGTCATTCCAACCAACAGGTAGTTTTTTCTTGCAACGTTAAAAGTAACGATAAATATAATCTAACACTTATAATTGATAATTCTCAATGAATGATTTAATAAAATATAGTAAATGCTAAATGAATAAGCGAGTAATCATAAAAAAAAACTTCACATAATGTTCGTAAAATTCATCTTATATACATATTAATGATTTACAATTTCGGCATCGTCATTAGATAATATTCAATTACATACTTGTTACGGACGTATTTGCTTACAATTAATCACACATTATTGAATATGATTATATTCGCATGGAAAAAGTAATTGACTCGCGAAGCGCGTACGAAATGCTTATTGCTTAAATTTCAAGCATTAGCAAAAGGTTAACCACAATCCGCCTTTAATAATTAGCAATTAGATATGGCGAAATAAGACGCTTCTTAATAGTATTGCTACGAAAGCTTTTTCTTTGGGATTTATACCATTTACTCAGTGAATAAAATTGTCTCTATTTCTCCGATTCGCCTTCAGGTGATAAATCGGTATATCACTCGAACCTCGCGAGGGAAACCTACTCTCTTGTTATTACACGCTTTTTACGAGCCTCTTATACTTAAGGTCGGTTATAAATAATCCAAGGGATTTAGTATCACTGCACACGCGAGCCGCAAACTGATTGAAGTTGATGACTGCCTCTCTTAACGATGCCCCGCACACATCGTTGTTAATCAATCTTCTTCGAGTTTTCAACTTTAGTCGGCGAAAACGTCCGATTATGCAACGCGAAAATTCAGCTCTTGTACCGAACGAGAATCGACTTACGTCTTCGGTCTTAAACATAGTGGGACATTCTTTTACGATCCGATGTTTGATATCAATATGCACAGTAATTATTTTTTAATACAATTAATACGTTATTGAGTCATTCGTATGTAATTATTGCTGATGCGCAATGTGTTTTTTTTTCAGGATAATATATCCGTCTGTTAATTTTATACAAATTAATTACACAATTAATTCGTTTATTTGAAGTTATGCTCCATTATATATGATACTAGGCAATTCTTGTTTACTGTAAATTATATTTAATTACAATATTTTACTAAACACTTTGAAGAGATTGACGTTTCTATTACGACAGTTACATTGGAATATAATATGCAAAGCACAAAGGAAAATCTTTTAAAAATGGGTGATTATAAATCGTAGTATTGCAAGTACTGGAATATTTTATTATTCAGTATAAGGCGAGACAGGATCATGAGACTTTCAACCTCGCTTTCAACCTAACTTAGAGGTGGCAAGATTACATCAACTTTACGGTACAATAAAAACGGTGGCATATTCAAATTCCCTTTATAAAATACGAAATTTAACAAAACCTTGGACTCTTTATTTCATCAATATATATATATGTTGTTAAGAGTTAAATGGTCATGGTTTATTGATGACCATTGAGATGCATTGTTATTATTACATTAGAAAGTATTATGAAGGACATTGGTATTGACGATCCATTAAAGTATTTAAAATTCCAAAAATATTTTATTACCTTTCGGCCATAATGCTGACACTACTAAATATATTGTCATATATTATGAAAAGAAATATAATAGTTTGCAAAGCATATAAAAGTTTGCATTGCGCTTTGTACTGAAAAAATGAGAGAAATTTTGATTTCGATAGTTTTGATTCTAATGAAGAAACCAAGACGATAAAATGTATAGAAGACTATTCTAAAAATATATGATGCTGATTTGAATGAGTTTCTAAAGGATAAGGCCGATAAGGTAGTACGATGTGGAGGAATGTAAAATACTTCTTGTTTATATAGTGCTATTATAGGTTGACATTATGGTAAATCGTTTTTTAGAATGAAAGTGACCAAAGAAACAGTGGTTTTCCTCTTTTGCCAATAAGCCAATTGAGCCATGAATGTCTTACGCGATGAGAGATGTGAATGTTTCAACATAAATTCACTGAGCCAATTTTTCTTGTTGAATCTGCCGCAGTAGCTGGATAAAGTTGAATATACAATTGTTTGAAATATTTATAAGATCTTTCACATTTCCATCTGCAGTATGTAAATATTTATCATCCATATTATATCGAATGTGTTTTTAAAATATTTTTACACCCGACTTCATCCGACTAGTATGATATAATTGTAATATTATAATTAGATGATTTTCAAGTAAATATTTATTTGAATAGTAGCAAGTAAATATTTATTTGAATTAAGAAAAGATTTTCTTGAATTATAAGTAAGACTGACTAAAAAGCAGGAAACATTTTCTTCGTTCATGTAAATATATTAACTCGCTACTATTCAAATAAATATTTACTTGAATATAGAAATTTTTGTTGTTAGTGTACTGCGTTCAAACAAGTTTAGGTACATCCTGTGCGAACACTTATGGAACAATCATTACCTTAGCCTAATTAATATTTACGAATATGGACGATATAAAGGCTGTAATTATAAGCATTTCATTTATTGCATTAAGTGTGCTGGCAGAGAGAATGTCCTCAAGATGTCCAGCAATTATATAATGGTAAAAATCGACTAGATGAATCAAAGTCATAAAGCATACCATTTCTTTCTAAACGTTTGATCGAAGAAATCAGCTTTGTGAACCTGGCACCCTACTTTGGCGTAGCCAAAAAGTTTTATGTTTTTTCGAAAGAATTAGGATTGTAGTTGATTGTAGTGAACAAATT
>JAPYZR010004073.1:0-13251 GCA_030522945.1 Trichopria nigra
TGAAATACTTCGCGAATATTCGGAAAATGTCAAACATCTGTCATACCAGGCGAACGTCATCAGTAACACTGCAACCGAAAAACAGTGCATTTATTATTATTACCGTCATTGGAAGTCCCGGATTGCCGCGAGGTAGTCGGCATCTCCCGCTCATGCCGAACGTTTTTCGCTCGAGGTGGACCTACATAGTGGTATTTGACGACCATCAGTAGTCTAGTAGTAGCAGCAGTAGCAGCCTTCACCATTGCCGGCCGCCCCACGCACACAATCAATATGCGACGCCACTATACGGCGTATATATATATGTATACTTTCTTCAATCGTTCCGCGCGAAAACGCTTATTTTTTACATAATGATCGACATAACCTTTAAGTTGCTCCGATTTCGCGAATAGTGGACTACATACATAATAGTTTTATATATATAGGGTGTACACGGTATATACGTCCGAACGATAGGGACATGGAGGATAGATAGGGATTACGGTTTTGAAAATTTTATTTTTTATTTTGTTCATGACTCTATTGACCGTGCGACTTAACCGACTTAACCTTACGTTGCATGACGTATGTTCAATCGGTACAATCTTTGACGCGTCGTCAATATTGTCAACGTGTTTTTGTAAAGTAGAACAGTTATCGACCGAGCTTTCCAACAATAAAATTTTAAATAAAGAACGGTTATCGACCGAGCTTTCCAACAATAAAAGTTTAAATAAAAAGTGATTCAAACGTTTTTTCAAAATTTGGGCTTTGGAAGGGTGATTCTAAATAACATATATACAATCCTTAAAAAAAAATCGATAAAATTGGTTCAAAATTAAACGAGAATTATCCGAAATAAATTATTTTTGGTGCTGGTAAAATCGAATTTTACGAACCCGTATATCGAAAAATATTTTTTGCAACGCGTGCGTAAGGATTTCCGCATTCGTGCGACTGCGTCACACTCAATGCGTAAAACTCCATTTTACGGAAATATTACGAAAAGTACTATTCAACATAAACAAAAACAAGATTTCAAGTCCGTGAAAAGGTCACGGATATCAAAACGTTGAAATTCAACAACTATAAATATGAATGTAGATTATCATTTTTAATATAAATCTGTATTAATTAAAATTTAAATCTATCGAAATCCTATTTTATTTTTCAGCGTTACGAGATAGGAAAATTTAAAATAAAATACAAAACGCAAAAAGAATAAATAAAAGTACACAAACATATATGGTAATTGGCGGAAAACAACAAGAAATGTTGGAGGTGATCAAAAACCAAGATTTTCCTTTTTTCTCTTTTTTTTAGTTTGAAAATTTTCAACACTTATATTTTTTCAAAGAAACCAAAAACAAAAGGAAAAATACAATGTTTTTTCTTTTTTTTTTAATTTTTTTAAATGAACGACATGGATGAAAACAAATAAAATTTGATATTAAACTCTTACACATCGAAAAATGCTTATAAAAATGATAATAATAAACAATTCACAAAACATTTGAGAGTATATGAAGAAATGATTTGTCACGTATAACAATTTTAATCGCCAATTTTCTGCTGAAAATCTGTTTATTAATGTCTCTTTTTTTTATTTTCTTATTTATTTAATAAAATAAAAAATTATTTTATTAAATTTGTTACAAATTGTATTCTTTAAGTTTGTATACAATTGTACACATGTACAACAATGTACAACAATATGCTAGTTTCTTATCATGCTTACGATTTTCTTTTGAACAATTCAAATGTCATATATTAGATCAGCCATTTTGAGTCCATTTTGAATACATTTTCATAAGAAATTTGTTAATTTAAATCGTCAAAATAAATCATCCGTTATAAGGACTCTATTAAAGTGATTATAACAGTTATTATTATTGAACCCAAACAAGATAGACATTAATACAGTAACATGGAAACAAATATTAATCTAGTAGAATGATTTCATATCTTATATAAATCTGATCTCATTCCATCTCATCTATTCACGAACTGATACTGATTTAGAAAATCATAACAAGAAATTGACAATAAGAGCCTATGGATTTCTATCCAAGTCTACTAAAAGTTAGAGAAACATTTACATAAGTCGAGAAAAATAAAAAGCGTTGAAACAAGTAGGAATCGAGGAAAATAGCAAGGGCTCTCAATATAACTGAAAAATGTCAAAAGGCAATAACAATTACATAATTGATAAAAAATGTAATAAAATAAAAAACCGTATAAAAACAAATTATAAAAAAATAAAGAAATATATAAAAATTTGAAAATCTAAATGAAATAAAAATGCTGTACCTGTTAACAATTACGAACTATTTTATTTTCATTCATTTATTCATTTTAAGGTCTTGCTCCTATCAAAGTTATTATACATAATAGCTTGATAAATAAAATTTACAATCATTACAATGGAACATTATACGTATAGAGATGAAGTTATAAGAAGAAGTAAAAATAAAAAAATAATACAACTGAAACTTTTACGACGAAACATAATTAATATTGTTACGATATACATCGATTAAAACTAATATTAAAGACATGGTATGCTCCTAATGATATCTTATTCACTTTTTGAACGACGTTTATCGAGTTGACCTTAAAACATGCAGTGGTGGCGAGAGAGTAATCTGAGAACGAAGATTCAAGACCATTGACTTTTCTTACCCCTTCTCTACTTGCGAAGCATTCTTTCGCTTTTATATATGTGCCAACGAGAAGCCATTACGAATACGCAGGAGTGTCGAGATCGGTACTTAAATCGCCGTTTCATCAAGCTTCATTTACGAGATTCTGCAGATCATTCGAATAGCAAAGAAGTAATTGTTCGAGTAAGTAACGATCGCGTTGAGTAAGCGTTCGTCATTTTTCATTCTGAAAATCGGCGATTCAGTGCTCATTGAATTTCTTCCAAGCGACCTGCCGAAGCAATAAATTTTACAAAATATATATATATACTTTTGAATACAAATAGATTTTTTTTATTTCAGAAAGCTTAAATCTTTTTTGAATTTAAATAAAATAGTATAGGTTTTACGCCTTAATATGCAGTTAAATAATAATGGTTAAGACATAAAGTTTCATAAACAAACAGTTCCATCGACCCATAAATATACATCAAGGATGTATACATACAGAGAATACATGATGGAATGCGTATGACACCACAGTCATTTTTTATCTGTGGGAGAAAACCGCACCAACAAACATTAAAAACTGAAATGTTCAAGAAGATGTCAAACATCATTTGAGAATATATTGTTTACAATATTACTGAATATAATTAAGATTGTTCTGCCCAGAAAAAAAAGTCAAGTTATTCTTATTATGATTTTCTAAATCAGTCTCAGTTTTGATATACGAATTGATGAGATTGGACGATTAAATTTTATTTGTTTTTTTATATATTTCGAATTATTTCGGATTTTTGAACACCTCCAACATTTCTTAATTAAAGTTCGGATATGGATTTCGATCAGTTTTATTCTGAGCGTACTACTCATATTTTATGGTTCATTAAATATTTTGGGTCTGATTCATTCGTAACCTGGCTTTTTAGATGATTACAATTTGTTAAATATTTTGAAACTATAATATATCAATTGTTTTCTTCAGATCTGATTGGATTCTCTCCAATCTGACATTTGAGTGAAGAACATTTTTTACTTTTTATTCACTTTGTTGGTTCGTGAAATTATCCAAACATTTCTTCAGATTATAGTCTTCAATTTTCGTCAGTTGTCTATTGTTATCATGTTTGTAAACATTTGTTTATTTGTTAAATTTTTTACAAAATTTTATGTTTTTTTTTTATCTATTTCGAACTACGTCGGATTTTTGAACATCTCCAACATTTCTTATTATTTTTTGCAATACAACATAATTACATAAAAAATTATATTTACATAAATTCTCTTTCATTAAATTTTAATCGTAAAAATTTATCAAATTTATCCAATTGCATAAAAATCATAGAACAAACGCTTAAATCTGAACTACAAATTAGACAACGGTACCGGTAATAAGCAGGTGTCGAATATTAGCCAATTCTAAAAGATGATGGCTTTATAACAAGCACGTGGTCAACCTCCAAAACCACTCAACAAAGCAAACTGAAAGAGTGGACTTCATTATACAAGGTCTTACTGGCTCAAGTCAAATTAATTAGAACATTTCGCACATTAATAAGTTCGACGTCTCTCTTAACATATAAAAACATTATTTTCTACAAGGTTCTAAATTATTGTTTTATATATATATGAAATTACTTCTACCCTACCGTCGGTTGGTTCGAAGTGTTAAATTTGGTAACACTACAAAAACGTTTCAGGCTATATACTGGACCCAAAAATGAAATGGCCTAGAGACGAATTTTGTCCCAACTTAGAGATACTAAAAGGGGATGAACACAAAACATTTTCTTGATAAACTTCCATATCTTTCTGAATTTAGTGACAAAAAAATTGAGCAAAGCGCCTAATCTAACAGTCATCGGTTTATTGAAATTGGCTGATTATAAGTCAAGATATCCTTGGTTTTCAACGAAATAATATGCTACACTTAATAATAAAATTGTACCTCTGTTAATTTATTAAGATAAATAATAAAAAATTATTAAAAATACTCAAAAATGTATGCCAAATCAGACTGTCACCGATTTTTTTAAATTGACCAATTATAGATGTCGAGATATTCACGATTTTCAACAAAATAATATTGAAAACATAATAAAGCACATATCACGTGGAATTTATTGACGTCAGCATGCGTAATTTACGAATGAAAATCTATACATAAAAAATGCGTGTGAACGAAAGTTAAATTTCGTTTTATAACATATAGATTCTATTCGTTTTACGGAGATATAATAATATATAGATATTTTAATAATTTCTTTATTTAAAGACATTAAACTTAAGGTGGTTCTAAAGTAGAGCAGTTACCGACCTAACCTCAAAACTGGAAAAGTATAAATAAAAAATGATTGAAACTTTTTTTGAAAATTCGGGCGTTGGAAGGGTCATTCTACATAACATATACAATCCTTTAAAAAATATCGATGAAAGTGGTTCAAAATTAAACGAGAATAACCCGAAATAAATTATTTTTGGTGCTGGTAAGAGAAAATAATTTATTTCGCATAATTCTCGGTTAATTTTGAACCAATTTCATCGATATTTTTTTAAGGATTGTATATGTTATGTAGAATCACTCTTCCAGAGCCCAAATTTTGAAAAATCGTTTCCATCACTTTTTATTTAAACCTTTATTGTTGAAAAACTCGGTCGGTAACTGTTCTACTTTAGAACCCTCTTAAGAAGAAATTAATTATTTATTTATTCAATTACATATAATATATATATATTCGAAAATAGTGGGTGCATGGCCCAAAAACCTATTCGTGTAAAATGTAAGATGACAGGTCTTATGCCTTCTCCAATACACACGTATATGCAAATAAACAAACAAGTTAACGCGAACATGACCTTTATTTCGATTATTATTAATTATTTATTTTTGGATACTCAGGAACTTTGAAAACAGTTTATTTACACATCGCGAGTACCGATCTGATTGATTTGTAACAAAATAATCGCGTTTATAAACTTGAAACATTGTTCAATTTTCTGGCCACCAATTTTCTTTTATCAGTGGAGAATTAAAATGATTGTACATCAATTAAATAATGGATAATAGCGTCATTAAAACATTGTTTTGTTCAGCCTCTATGAAATTAACAATTATTCATGGATTTTTTCACTGATAACATTCAATTATTATATGATTCATAGTAAACAATGAATTATCGTATTAAAGGAAATACATAGTTCCATTGATAATACACATTTGTCATTAATTTGTAAATCACATCAGCATCAATATATAATACTTCATTGGATGTCGTTACGTCTGTACTGTTTACTGGGGATTCGAAAAAAATCGATCTCTCGAAATAGGAAAGGCCTTGAAATTGATTCACGGGTATTCAATTTGCCGCAAAACCACGTATCAATCCGTCAATGTGCCCTCGCGAACTCCACGACATAGCGAGCCAGTTTTACGCTCGAAGGAGGCGTTTCGCGGTTGATTGATTTGTCGTATACGACACAATCAAAGACGTGTTTCGTTTTTTCAATCGGTATTTTCCATTTACCCAGGGATTCATAAAAGTTTTGTTTTTCTTGTATTGTTTATTGTTATACGTGACCTTCTTATTAAGACACAACAAATCTCCACATCGGGTGATTATGGTTTCGATTTGTAGGTTATGTTGTCTTTATGTAATATTTGCATCAACCTTATTACTGCCTTTAAAAATAAGAACACCTAATAATAAGAATCCTCCATTTTCCCACCCTTCAGGAGGGTTTGGTGAAGGTCTTTCACCCTCCTACGACACGCGTATAAATGAAGGAACGGAAAAGATCGTATTAGTCCTGAAGAAGTCCCACGAGAGGGCGAAACGTCGAAAAAATATATTGCTTTCTTTCAACGTACAAGTAATTATTTTACAAATATCATCCACGATATTTAAGTATTTCTTTTTGTATGATATGGATTTCAGTAATTAATCGACTATCAGTGAAGTACACGAATGAATGCTGATGAGTTTTTGGATTTTATTTAGCACTCCTCTATTCTCATGCTCCATTACATCCCTCTACTTGGATCTTAAAATTATTATACTACGTGTATACCTAATAGGTACGCGATATATCTGTACGAGATTTACTTAATGTACCGATGTAAGTTAGGCTTGATCAGAATGTCAACAATTGTCCTATAGTTTTATTGCGTTTATACATATTTTAATAGAATATTTAATTGACACAATAATAATTGCGCAACTCGATTATTCAAGAAACGAAACCCACCAATTTCAGCTTGTCAATGTAACTTCGACATTTCCAGTGCACGTGACCTTAGCTGGCTGGCATGAACGAGCAAATTCGCTGCAGTGGCTGCCGCGATCATTGGCTCTTAGCATTAAATTTCCACGAGAAGCAAACGTGCACACTGAAATTTCACATTGCCGGCGTTAGTGTCTGTATAATTGCGAATTACCCAGATATCAAACGACGAGTAAGTGCGAGGCGACGGTGGTATCCGTATATCGCGTTCCATCCGCTTTAACTTTTAATTACCGAGTCTAACGCAGCAAATCCGCTGATTCGAACGCGAGTTGATTGCACGCAACTCTATTGTATGCTAAACCGCTAATTGCCTGGATTGGATTTGGTTCGGGGCCGGCTAGTCGGGAGTTTTACGAGTTGGTGGTATGCGAGAATCTGGGAGTTTGTCCCTGTGCGATTCTCAGATCTTTGCGACAGAGACGATGAGCTTTTCTCGAGGATTGCTTCCCTTATATATACTTTTGCATCCTACTATATAGCTGGCGGCGAACCTCGGGGTAATCGAATCCCGGAGTCTGCTCTTCGAAAACGAAGCGCCGACGACCTCTCGGGAAGTTAAGTAGCTTGAGGAGATAAATTCCGAGGGGATTAAATTCAATTTACGTCACACCCGAGGCTGAAGCAGCACCGACTGAGTAGCTAGTTGTGAAATCTGGAGACAGACAAATGTTGATGTTTTCATTGGTAATTCGGAATAAAATTTTACCTCAATAACACGTTTGCCTGACTGTTTTTGGAGCGAGCATTCGTTTTGGATGGATTTGGATTTTAAAACATAACCTCATTTGCTATGTCTTTTTGAAATATAGTGGAGTGGCACTAGTAATGGCCTGGACTTAAAAATCTGACTACAATTATTTTTGGTGTAAAACTGATACTTGCTACCACTCTTTCAGGATTATATGTTGGGTCACTAGCCAAATTTTGTGTCCTACAGTATGTCTGATTATCATCAGGGAAAACTATCCAGGGATCCATTCACACGAAAATGAGCATTTCAATTTGTCAAGAGTGGATGTGATTTTAATTTCATTTAATACAACTATATTATTAACTTGCAATTCAAACCATAATCTATCAAATTACAAAGGAAGTTGCGCAATAAGGATCGTCTAGCTTTAATATGACGCGAACTACATTCGACTACTTAAAGAGAATCTTGTCATTAATAAAATTAATTGATAATGATGTCACACTCTTTTTTTTTTGCACTGCAATATATAATATGGTGACATCTTATATTTTTATACATTTTCTCACGTCGAATAATTTTTTTTTTTTTTTACGTTCTAATCATATGACAGTAAATATTCACGAGGACTATTAATTGCGGAGCTTTTCAATATCATTATAGGGATGTAAAGCAAACGTTTAAATCACACTAAATCGTACAAAATTTCCCGTTGATATACACGGGGAAAATGAATTGCGGCCATCGTTTTCGTAACGCTCGATGAGTTATTGCCGTGGATTTGCATGCAACTTGAATTTATCATTATTCTCTTCTTGATCGTGTGAAAGAGTCAAGATTCGAAACCAGATGTAATCGAAATAAGTAATAGATTTATGTTTCAGAGTTATGAATGTACTTTTTGATTTTATGAACTGCAATTAATATTTTAACAAATCTCTTTGATGATTTTAAAAGTCACTTTTTGTATCGACCGCGTAGAAATGATTACACCAACCCTGAGAATAGTTGTGTCAAATAATGGTATGAAATAATTCTGGACTAATTTTAGTTTCAACGACAAAATTGATCAGTCTCGACTTTACAGTCAGCAAGAAAATAAATGAATCTTTACATAGAGATAAAGTTTAATTCCTTTTGCAGAAATAACTATCAATTATTTTTATCGTTATTTCAATGTGAACGTTGGCAATAAACTGAAATGCGAAGATACAAGTAAATATGTATAGAAAAACAATGCTGGGAAGTAATTTCTCAGTGTGTCATGTTGCTCATCAAAGTCGGCTAATAGTCCAGTGCGGAACGTAAAGGCGACAGTATTACGTATATATACGGCGAAAGTATTCGTAACTGCTGTACCACTATACTGGTCGTAAAGTAAACCATAACGGCGATTGTGCAACGCCTTTTTGCACGCGTGAATAATGATCCCGATTGATCGCAGTGGAATTTATCGATAAAAATTTTAAATTATATTTTTTGATTATATTATATGAAATATTTTAATAAACGAACAATAAGCTTCAATCTAGATTGCGTGAAGTGAAAGAATAGTCACTCTTTTGAAAAGGTGGATTCTCCTTGTTCACAAGATAACTTGGAAAATGATAAATCAACAATGTAAAAAAGCTCGAAATTTTGTTGTAACGATAATTTCACTTTCGATTTCTTAAAAAAAAAGCAGGCCTTCACTTTTCTTATTCAGTCGATTTTGAAATAATCTCATGCGAACAAAATTGGTTAATTATAAACGAGAATAATATGTTAAATCATATCATTAAGATGGAAAGCAATAATAATAATAATCAGAATCAATTATAATAGAATAGTTAAGAAACACATTTAGAACTCGTGCGTGTATTATATGAAAACACGTAATAACAGTATAGTGGTAAGTGTAATTATATTTACATTGAAGCTAATCCACTAAGCAGCTGGGAACATTCGCAGTATACGATTTGGTATACCGTTTTGTAATTATCAGTTTTGAAACTGGAATATACCTCCACCGATTTCGATCGCATATCTGTAATAGGGCAACCTAACTTAATAGTGTTACAAGCCTTCGAACAAACACCGGCGGATTACACGCGCTTAATCTCCTTCATTATTTATAACGAGCAAACCGATCGAAGGGGTAGGCGTCCTCCCCATGGGGTGGGAAATCACCCAAGTCAAGATAGAGACAGAGAGAGTGAAAATAGGGTCACCTACAGAGGCATCTCAAAGGAGCCTCTAGGTAAAGACACGAGAATGGTGGGAGTGAGAGGACATGGAAACTTGCGGAAATGAAGGAGTCGACCGCAAATTCGTGTATCGAGTCGAGACGGAGTCAGTGGCCCTTTCTCTAGCCTTGATACTAGATGCACTCTAGACTATACTGGAGTATTCAGCCTATGTGGTGGTCAGTGGTGGGGAAGCCGAGAGAGAGAGAAGGGAAAGAACCAGGGAGAAAGTAAAGAGTTTTAGATAAGCGAAATTGAGATATATCTGATACGAAGATCGGATCAAAGTTTATGCAATTATATGCAAAACAATGCGTGGGCATACGTAGCCATGTACGGCTAATCGTTTATGAAATCATCAAAATCGCACGACGAAGGATCAGAAGCTCTGATAAGCGACTGCCCGTATTTCTTCGTTAATTTTTTACTTTGTTCCTTCCTGGATGGAGTGTCATTTCTCCTACTTACAAAAAGTAACATTTATTGTACCTATTTAGTATTAGCAAGCACTTTAGAGAGTACATATACGGGACGCATATAATCACAACGAAAAAAATATAATATAAAACAGATAATATTTCAAATTGTTCATTATTCCGAAATGGTCGTCGCTGTCGGCTCGACGTCAAATCAGACATTATTAATTTATTCGTTATAAATGCCGGGTTATGAAATCTGTCAAGCACACGCACCGGTAAAAAATCAAAGAAACGTGTGAGACTATGACGCTACTGAAACAATCATATATAAACAATTCAACGTCACCAAATAAACAATAGGTTCGAACAAACATGGAGTTTCAATAGTGACCGAAGTAGATACTTTTCATTTTACAGACATTTAAGATCATTTGGGAAAATGATGACACTGTATAATTGCCACGTATGGATTCGACCTATATATTTATAAAGAACCTACTTTCAAATTTTGACCTGTTTGGTTGGAAACCAATCCTTGAGGGGTAGTAAGAAAATGAAATTGTTGATTATTGTTTTTGTTTGATAGTTAATACGTCATGACACATACCAACACTTTGTTCATAAGTTTCACTTTGCTCGTATTATCACTATATCTATATTGTTATTGTCATTAAACCTTTCGCAAAGATCATTTTTATCAGTATGGACATGTAGGGTTTATTCGTCATCTTCACATGTGTCAGGACTGGCGACCTCAACCTCATGTTCTCCAATATTTACGTCTGATAAAAGCAATTGCAGCCGATTTTTATGGCGCTATAAACCTCTGTGTTTTATTATTTGTTTATTAAATTATAAGAGAATAGGTCAAATTGTCATCCAACTAAGTTTGCATATTTTTTTTTTTTTTAAGCATTAGAAACCTAGTTCGAAGGCTTATTAGCTATATATAAGTTATTATATACTATATGCGCTGTATAGTTTTTCATTATATTTTTAATTTACACTCTTTAAAGAATTTGTCGATTGAGTTTATAACTATTGGATTCAGCAAGTGTAGTACACTCGACATAATGTTTGGAAATGGACAATGTTTAACAATCTTCGATAGAATTTTGGTTCTCTGTCCCTCGAATCTAGGACATTGCCAAACAATGTGATCTATATTTTCTTCTGGATATATTCGCATTCGCATGTTGGGTCACGTAGAATTCCAATTCTTGCCAGAGATGATTTTATGTTGTAGTGATTGGCTCTGACTCTGTTTACCCAGAGGATTGTGTGCCTATTGAGTTTTTTGAGTTGGTGAAACCAGGGTTTTGAGGATTCTTCGCAATAATCTCTGAAGTAGTATTTGCCCTTTGTGGCGCCTTGTTCTTTCAATTGCTGATTTGTATTTCTCTTTGACGCACTTTTAAAATCCTCTTCATAATCTGTATATGGGATGTCGGTTATGTCCGAATGATTTGCTTCTGTGACTGATTTAGCCAATTTATCAGCTTCCTCGTTTCCCAAAATTCCTAGGTGTGATGGTATCCAGTACAACTTAAGTTCCCTGTTCAGATAGCCTGAGAGCTTGCAGCGCACTCAGGCTATCTGAAAATATGCATAAGTATTGTATTTCAAAACAAATAAGGAAATGGTTTTAAGAGGGCGTGCAAAAAAATAAATTGCATATATTTTTACTGTATAGTATGTGTCTAAAATTGTGCATTTGATTTATATACATATTTTGAATAATTTTACTGCATAGTTATTAGATACGATGATTATGTACAAATTTTGAATAATTTGACTGAACAGTTATAAGGCAAGATATTTAGGGAAAATCGTGGACATTATTTAAATCCAAATTCAGGGAGAGTTTTGTAACAATATTGTAACAATATTGTAACAATAATCATTCTTAGAAACTATATATATAACATATATTTACACACACACACACACACACACACACACACACACACACACACATATAATTATTAAAAAAAGAATATATATGTATATCTATATGTTATTTATCATGTATAGTTTCTAAAAATGATGATTAAAAATGTAATAATAAATGAAATTAAATCATGTCAATTGAACAATAAGACAAAAATTAATTGATCAGTTTTTAAAAAATGATCAGTTTATGAACACTTTATAATTGCATACATTTTTAGCATAAAAACAGTAGATTTTGATATCAAATCTATCATTTTCATTATTTCCATATGTAGACATTTTTCTACGTTGTTTTGTATCCTCTATTCTTTTGGTTAAACTCCTTAGAATTAGATCATATGTGGAATGCTTTTAAATAAACTACTAACATGTAATAATGCCAAAATTTTATAATTATTTCTGGAATATATAAATCTTTTCTTCTACTAAAATTAATGAATTTTTTGTTCTATATTGTTTATTATTGTTTATTGTTCTATATGAAATTGAATGTAAACATTTCGGATATTATATATCGGACTTCCCTAAAGCTGAAACAATTGGTCGCATAGGATAATCGTTTTTATGAATCAAGTTGTTGATCATTGTTTGAGATGATTTAATTGCAATTATTATTACATTTTTAATAATCATTTTTAGAAAATATATCTGATAAATAATATATATAGAGATTAAACATTAATTATAAATATTTATAATGCAAAAAAAAAAAATAAAATAAAAAATTCATTAGACTATCGCCTCATGTACAAAATATTAACGAAATTATCCACACTTATTATAATCAATGAAAGTTCGCAGCTGAAATTGCAGTGAATGAATTGCATTTTCAACTCCGAAAACTTTTCAAAATGGGCAGCCAAGTTTTTAACAAACCAGTGAGGAATGCTTAGAATAACGGTGTGTATAATGTCAATGTTATTGTTTGATTTGTTTTAAAATATTTTATATTGTTGGTAAGATATAAGTTTATTATATAAAATGTGCGTTCCAATTACTTTGTATTAGCGTTAATTTGTTTTCTTTCATTAGAAAGAACTTGGCCTTATTAC
>JAPYZR010004074.1:0-12971 GCA_030522945.1 Trichopria nigra
TGAGATTTCACACTAATTGGAGCGAAATAATCACTTTAACAGGAGTGAATAAGTCACTATATCACTGGAGTGAAAAATTCGCTCTAACGAAGAGTGATATTCACTCCATATAGAGTGGCTCAATTTTCACTTTTGCTTGGAGTGAATTTTCACTCGTTAAGAGTGAAATTTCACTCCAAGAAATTTAGAGAGTTCACTTATAATTTTTTAAATTAGTCTCAACTTTCTCTCCGGGAGTGGTCCATATATGGACCAGCACTCCGAGTGGCGACTTGTCATAAGATGTTCATTCATTTAAGTCACGAAATTCAGCTAAAATGCGAGGTCAATTTTAAAGGAAAATCCCCAGAGCGAAAAGGTTAAATTGCATCATTTGTTGCAAGCACAACGAGCAAGCTTGCAAAGGATTAAAAATTAATCTGACATATATTATCTCATAATATTTCTAGTTCACTGTCCAATTGCAAAACAAGCTTGTAAATATTTGGTCATCTGTATATATATCACATGTATAGGGGAATATTTTTCAACGCGGCCATTGGCCTATCCAGAATTCATGTGCATCAAAAAAGTTGTGCTTAATGTTCTTAAAATTTATCTCAAAAAGTCTGTACTTCATATATGTTTAAAGCAATAATCGCACGATTTTTAATTTCGATTCTCCATATTGGACCCGCCATTTTGAATTGTGTATAAATTTATATATATATTTTTCTTTTTTAATTTTTTTACGGTAGGCGTGCCCAGTAAGCATTAGAAAAGCGGAGAAATAACTTACGCTGCTCGTTATTTGAGTTCCGCACCAGCAATACAGGAAGAGTAAGCCAAAAGTTGTACCCATAAAAGTCAGCATTGTAACGAAACTGACGCTGGCAATGCTTTCCCTCGAAAGCTGATAGACGGAAGTGCACAGCATAAGCATGCTAATGAAAAATTGAACAAACTGCACCTCGGCAAAGGTGCCGTTGACATTCTTTACGAAACTAAAAAGAAGTTCAAAGGTTTTTTTAAAGTAATTACAATATACACAATAATAGACAACAAAGAATAATTGTTTTTTTTCTTTTAATTTTTCTTTTTTAGAAAAATTAATTCAATTCTATACTGAGAAGACGGAGTTGCCTTTTTAGGCTAAATTATATATAAAAGTATAGATATATATTTATGACCAATATAGAGAGGCCACCTCGAGATCCTCTACATCCAAAACAAAAAATAACTAAAAATTACCTCAATATTGATTGATGATCGTGTACACGCTCGATAATCCAGATCCTCTCAAATTCCTCCAATTCATCTTCCGACGCACCTTTTCGTTTAGCGTTTGCGAGCATTTCGGGCAACTGTACGATTCTGTATTTTAATAATTCTATTTGCGCACAAACGTGCAGCATGAATCCCGAAACAATGCCCGCATTGGCCACGTGGCCAACGACTATCGGACAACTGCCCAATGAGTAATGGGTGAATGAAATCCAAAAATTACGTGGAATCGACATATTGTACGGGTACCATGCTGAAATTGGTAGCGTCATTTGAGATTCTTCGGTGTCCGTTTGTCTGCGTAATATTGCACTCGAGAACGATACTAATATGAAAAAAATGTATCCCGTTGATGTCCATCTGTAAAAATGACTTGTGATAATTAATTCGTTATTCTTCATTAGATTTTTACATTTTACCCAGAGTCTCCAGGACACTCCCGATTCGGACTTACGTGCCGACCCTGTCGATACCCTGGAAGACCAAAAAAATATTTTTTTTTTTTACGATACGTACTTTCTCAACCACCTAAACTTTTCATGCAAGGCATCTTCTCCTTCATCGCGACCAATTCGCCATCGTTGATCGATGCAATTGTTTATCAGCCCAATGACTTTATCACGTTTGCTCAACAGTACCGAAGATCTGAAAGTTTCGTTCAATCTCGACAACTTGATGCTTATGTCGTCTTTTACAACATTGTCGAAACTTTCCGAGTACAGGACTACGTTGGTAAATTCGAGAAAATTGGAAGCGCTCATCAAAAGCAAATTTATTGCGGTGTACATTTTATACGCGACGATGTGTCGATTGTTTGTCCAAGACATTGGACGCCAAAGTCCAACACACTTCAGGAGTAAAAAGCCATTCGGCATCACTTCCTCTTCCACGCCTACCATCTTGTTTTCACCGATCGCAAACATTTTTCCGTATACAAAAAATTAATATCGAATCCAATCGAGTGTTGATTTCGTTTTTATCCTTATTTTTATCCTCTACTTTAAATTTCGAGGATAAATGTGTGGGCAATAAGTTGTCAAGGTGAATCAATTCGGTCGCTGTGAAGTTTCAATGAAGACTGACATGAACAGAGCTCCCACTCCTCGCCAAACGCATTGTTCTTATCGAGTTTTCTCTTTGATGGTACAACCAGCAATTTAACGCAAATAAATAACTCCACGATGTTTCGTGGGCGGTATTCGCGAATGTCGATTATTTTCGTGACGGGTCTCCTGGAATTCATTTTCTTTTCTATGAGGCATCCGTGTATATGTTATTCTTTTCTTTTTCTACTACTAAACGCCATTGTAGTGTCTCGAATACTCGTTATACAAATGGTCGTTTTGCTGATGTTAGTATATAGCAACAACCATTTTTTATTGTAGTAGCAATTGATAGTAGTAGCAACAACCATTTTTGTGTATGTGATGATTCACTTATTCTTCTTTTTTTTAAAGGAAGTTATTATTGTTGAATTGGTGTAATCTTATATTGAAGTAAGTGAAGACTTTGACATCGTATACGATATTTTTAACAGTGCAGTTTTCTCTATTATAGGGTTATTGATCATCTATATATCGCCACAGTATCTTTTTCGAATCTATTAAACGTTGTTAATTTTGAAAACAAATATATCACTAACATTTACATTGTTTTAACTATATATGCAACATTATTCTAGAACATATGTATTCATGTGTTTTTCACTCATTCAAAAAAATTCAAAAGGGATTTAAGTTAAAAAAATGGGATTGAATGGGATTAGAACCATTAGAGAAACGTCATATGATTCGTCGATATAACCCAAACCCTTTTAAATTACTGGGTAAAGTTGGAAAAGGTATTGCAGACAATTCCAAAATGTGCAAGAAAGGAATTCAAAAGAAGTAAAATATATTCGCTTCAATTCTTTCGAATTCCATTTTTCTACATTTTGGAATTAGCCAATATACCTTATTCAATTCCTTTTCGTTTACTGGAGACCTTCCTGAGCTTTTAATGTTGATATACAAGACGGACTCAATGTTATTTCCTAATTTTTAATGAAATCAAAGGGCAGTTTTCCATCACATTTACGGAATATGCCGTGATTAGTTTTCAATAATCAATTTACAAAACTGAGGAAGTATAATATGTGATTATATATATATATATATATATAACGACAGGCTAACCTAGATTAATCGTCAAACATTGCGGGATAAACGATAAAGTTTATTCTTAATACAAATAAGTACCATCTAGTCCTCCTACTTAGATACATAATTTTGTTATAAATATATAGTAACAGTTTTACAAGCGACTAATTGCTTCGTCTTCTTCCTTCTAATCTCCAGTGTCCATCTTAGGTTGGCTCGAAAATGCATTGATGACATGACCTAAAATATTTTTCATTTTATGACTGAAAATAAAACAATTTCTATTCTTTTATCGCATTAAAAAATTATAATTAAACGAAAATTTAGAAATTTTTTAAATTCTACTATAAAATAAATGAATTTATTTGAAATTTGACCTAGTAGTAGAAAATAAGACCAGTTTATATAGCCATTATCTCTGGTCTTCATTGCTTTTAACATAGAGGGCAGAAAAAACTGGACAGAAACTGGTGTCATTTTCTACTAGGGTGACTATTAATAAAAATACAATGCATTAATACAACGAGATATCTTCCTCTGCTTAACGACACCATTGCTAATCAGATTTTAAATCTGAAAAGTGAGTGAAAATTAAGCATATATAATAAAATTTGTTATCCAAGACCTGACTTTTTCTCCGTTGATGTATACGTAACTCAGAAAGCAAAATAAAAAGTTTAGACCTCATAATGACATCATCATGATCAGGAAAACCTCAGAAAGTGAGACGTGTGACCACTTTTAGAGCACATTCCTTGATCATTATGAACTACATTTTTATTTTGCTGTCTGGGAAGCTAAATTTATATTTAGTTGCTAATCAAAGAGTAATCATTTCATTGCAATTAACTATTATTTTTCCTTTGTCATTTCTTACTACTGAATTAAAAAATTCATTGTGGTTTAATGCGGCATATTGAAATAATGTATACATATGCGTTAACTGTATTAACTGTTGTTCTAATCTTTCTTTTAGATGTTTGATGGATAGCAAAGTTACTGGAGTTTATTTTACAAGATCAGTCGTGCAAAAGTGTGCAATAATAGTTCCCTGAGAAAAATCGGAATGTACGAGGACCTAAATCACACTTTTAATGACATATTTAACTGTACACGAATTGTACAATGACAATTTCATTTTTACTACGATTTCTTGCGGAAAGTGACGAAAACAAGTCCAATTTGTCTCCTCGAATTAAGAATATACGATAAAGCGCAACATTTCAAAATGATTTACTTTAGATATTTGCTTTGGTGAGCAAAGAAGAACGATTTAAGTAGGCCTATATAACAGTTATAACTTAATTTTTCATTTGCATATTTAATTAATTTAATAAACCAGCAATTAAATACATTTTTTTTAAATTGCTAATGTGAATGTCACTTTTTCAATAGGGCGATTGAAAATAAATTAATGTGTTTATTTATACCCGCAACAAGAGAAGATATACTTATTCTTACGCAGCGAAGTATAGATTGTGAATATATACATTTGCGAAATTCATGATGTCGTCGATGTACGACTGGGGACAGATGGATTCATCTTTGCTGAGTGCGTCATGACCAAGAAGACTAAACCAGGAGATCCAACAAATGCGGTGGTGACATAAAGTAACTATGGCAGAAATCCACACTGGGTATGTGCTGAAGGAGTTTAAAAACTCTAACGTGGGCCAATCCAAAGCGATAGTTGGTGTGCCCAGAAACCTATATATATACAAGGTTTTTAACGTATAACCTATACCCACACAACACAATCCGTCACGGGATGACCTGAGGAGCTCCCGAGAAGCTCCACAAGTAAAAAACGGACATTTAGACGTCCTCAGGAGCTCCTCAGGTCATTACGGGACGGGTTGTGTTGTTTGGGTACGCCCCGGGCTATTTTTTGGAGTCGCTACCCACATTAGACCTCTTAATGTAATCTTTTTGGGTATAACATTGCCATCATCCCCGTTAATACCTTATCTTTCACAATACATTATAAATAAGACCGTATTAAAATGTATACACTGCGCTTGTCCTATGGTCCAAAATGTAATTTGCATGATTGTAACATTTAACATTCCAATTTTGGAGGTGATATTAGTCATCTTCGCTTTTATCGTCAATCATCTTCATCTGTCATTATCGTCAATCATCCTCGTCAATTGTAATCGTTACCTTCATCATCATTGTCATTTCCACCATCACCATAACTTTTTGCAACGACTATAAATTATCTGTTTATACTCAAAAATACGAAGAAATGAAATTTCAAAAATAGAATTGAGAACAATGAGGAAGCATTGAAAAGTATTCATTTGTTTTTGACCGCGAGTACTTTTCAGTTCTTCTTCATTGTTCTTATATATATTAAATCTATTTTTGAAATGACAAATTTTTTGAGAGGTTTAGGAATGTCAGGCTCCCAAACTCAAGAGGGGTGGAGTTATAAGTAATTCCGGTAAATGGGGTAAATCTGCTAATATATTTTTCGCGCGCTCCATTCAAATAAGACACAACCAGTATATAATGCTATCTTAAGATAAATCCTGACTGAACAAATACTCTAATAACAATAATAATACAACTATAAGAATTACCCTAGAAGTTACCTGTGACCTTGAAAGCAGATCGTCACAATGTCCTTTTCCACGAAGCTGAGCTCTATTCCAAGTCCCTTTTGTTGTTTCAGCCTTTAATATCGCATTGGTTATAAAAGTGATTGTATTTAGATACTTCCATCCGAGAGCAAGCGTACATGATCAGTCCATATGTAAGACCAGCATAAGCCATGTGTCCGAAAATGATGCAGATGCTTCGGAGAATATGGTGCGTGCAAAGAATCCAATAATAGTGAGGAATGGTAATGTCGTCCGAGTACCATTCTTTAATCGGCAGTTTTCTTTGTCCCAAGACATCGCTCTTCTTGCGAATCGTCAAATCTACATAGACACCCACGACTAGAAGCACGTGACCTGTAAGGCTCCACCTACGGCATCAACTTTTCCATAAGAATTTATTCTACGTATATTTTACGTAATATCAAAAAATAAATCCTAAAAATACTTTCATGATCGTCTTCGTGCACTTTGTCGTCATGGAAATGCCTTCATCCTCCTGATCCCCAAGCCAATGACACTTGAGACAAGCATCCAGTATCTGAATCATTCTTTTCCGTTTACACAAAATTACTGAAAGTTTCGCTGAGTCGTTGAGTCTTGCCAATAACATACAAATGTCATCAAAACTTTCGGCATTCGAAATCATAGTGGTAAAGTCAAAGACGTTAGAACCACAAATCAAAAAGAACGCTACGGTAGCGTAGATATTGCAGACGAACCACTTTACATCGGTCCATGTTTGAGGGATCCAAAAACCAAAGTATTTGTACAACAATAACGTCATTGGTATTACTGAGTCCTCGCGCAAAAAATGTCTTTTGTTATAATTTTTGTTTTTCTCCCCTATTCTCGGATATATTCTTCTGAAAGTTCAATCCAAAGACTACGACGTTTCAATAAATCCTCCATTGAGCTAGTTGGATTATCATCATCATGGATTTATTTACTTCAGAGTGCTAAAACAAGTATATATTAATTTTTTTTTTAGAAAGATCTATAAAATCTCATTGAACGGAGTGCATGTCATTTGTTAGCATGTTCTTGTCTTTCGCGATTGTAACTGACCAGGAATGGATTGAAATGACTAATCGATGGTCATTTCTACAATACAATTCAAAATGTTTCGATTTTTGTTTCAGATCCCTTTGGCGCGCTGGACTTTGACATCAACATTGTACACTGCACCCTCCATTACTCCCTACTTGATCACGAAGAAGAACGTTATGTTTTCCTTCTCGCAAAACCTGTAATTTCAATAAAACGCTTCTACATTGCATTTTACAGGGTCGACGGCATTAAGTACTTTCCACTCCCCTACGATGGTTTGATCGTTAAAGTACATCACTCCATGAATTGTTTACGACCTTCTCTTTTTATATATTGCAAAATGTATAACATTATTTATCGTAAATTCTGTTGGTGTTTTCGTTCAGTATAAGTATAACATATTCCGTGATATCTATTTGAAAATGATTCTTCGTGTACCTTTATAATAGCGTAACATACGGACTGCAGTTATTTCACAATGAATACATACATAATGATACCCCACTTGGGTCGTTAGTCGTTTCGATCTAGAAATTTATCTATCAATTATTAAGGGAATAACACGCTCTTAGAAATGGGGGAATGCTTTCCAGGAAATATGCCTTTTCTTGCTTCTAAGAAATGTTCCATGACTGAAAAATTATAAAATAGTCCATGAGGGTGACTCGATGTTGGAGCTTATTCTTTCTAGGCTTGTGTAAAATCAAAATGAATCTGTAATAACAACGATTTGATGATATCAAAAATCACTCGAACGTCTTCCGTGCGTTTTTCGTGTAATTTGTGAACGAATACTTGTTCCGGCATCTGCTTATAGAAATACAAAATATATCGACAATTTGTTGACCTGAAATTGTAAGTAAGAATTGCAAGAGAATCATCCGATTTTTGGTTTCTGTAATATAGGTGAGATATGTATCAAGTGCGGTCATCATTGTACTACTACCATTTGTTCGCACAAGAACGACAGGTATGATATATATGATTGAAATAACGGACACCTATATATATGCAATGAACATTTGATAAGTTGTTGCTCGAAAATAATACAATACTACGTTGTTTGAATAACATTTTTCAAAACATTTGTTTTCTAAGTGATGTATATATGACGCAGGGAATCCAAATGAAAATCCGTCATGACCTCAACATGTCATCAATTAATTTAATTTTCTTTTTAAATATCGAAAATGTTAACTTCTAAAAACGATAAGTGTATACTTGAACCTATCTTAATATAAATACAATTCTTTGATTTCAGATTTTCTTATCACCCAAAAGCCGCCACTGTGCGATTACAAAAGTCGAAGTTTCCTCGAAATCACACGTTCGAACATCGATAATATACTATATTACCTAACAAGGATGTAAAAAATATACTTTCAAGCACAAATGAGGTATCCTACATTTTCTATTTGGGTGAGAAAAGCTAATGATTAAAGTAGTGCGTAAAGCCTATACAATTGTGCGTGCTGGAACATGACATGCCAAAAGTTTAAACTTTAAGCACACAATTAGAAAAAGAAATTTTTTCAGATATATATTCATTAATTAGTGGAAATTGGAAGAATTGTAATCATTTGAAATTATACATATATAGTATAAACAAAACGGATAAATCATTTCAAACTTGAAAAAAAAGAACTTCTCACTCACAACGTAGGGCGGATCGAAATATTGAAAATTACCCCCTCCCCCTCCATTTATTAAGAAATACTTGTCACTTTGATGCAACACGCCAAAAGTAATGTAACATTTATATTGTTGTTATTTGTTACATAAATGTTACATAGATGTTATATACCTGTTACTTTTGTATTTGCTGAGAGGAAATATTATGTATTATCGGAGAATAGATCATTCTCAATCAGTAGATATGGATATGACTTGTTAAAAAAAAGACAATATCACACAAATTCGAAATAATCTTTTATATTAACTGTTGATAATTTATTTGAAACGTGGTCATTAGATCCGGTTCCGAGGTCAAATGACTGGGATATCTAATTGGTCTAATTTTTCAATGTTTGGTAACTTTTTTGTCTGAACGACCAAATGCAATACTTAGATCCAGCCCGGGTCGAAATAATGATATATTAGCTTTCATGATACTATACATGATATGCTGATTCAAATCCGTTTATTGCAGTCAGAACTTACTAAGAATAATATGATTTGTATGTATATTAAGCAGTATTTTGTTGCAAAACATTGAATGCCGAATAGGACATTTTCAATACCTGAAAACAAAACGTAATCAAACGGTTATTTATTGAAGGGGGTATAGGGGTACTGTGTGATTAAAGTTTGATAATATACATATATATGTTTTAGTCAGAAATATTGGATTAAAGCATTTTCATTGCAATATTCACGGTTTAGAAAATTTCAATAGTCAGATATGAAACGCGAACAAAAGAGCGGCATTATCCACATCGCTTACAAGAGATGTTTAAAAAAGAAAAATTAATTTAACATATTTATTACCTAATCAAAAAATCGCCATTAATAAACGCATTGCACAACTAATAGTCTAATAAAAAATAATATAAGTCATATTTTTGCAAGAAATTCAATGATTCTTGGTGTAAAAATGGATGTCAAAAATAACAATCGAATAATTCCATCAATACAGCTTCATTTAAATGATTGATTTTTAAATGATAAAGTCATTCTTTTATCACGAATCAACACGTGAAATCGTTCATTATGCTTTCGATCGTTTTCCGGTTTGTCACCGCAACTGTCGGATTTAGTTGCTGACGTTTCACATATTGAAGCTTCCTCCTTCAGTGTAAAGTTAATATCGAGTATATTTTCAAAAATCTCCCTCTTATATGTGCTATACATATGAGACAATCAAGTGCTGGCCAATTATTGGTTGAATATCATCTCTAGACTTTTCGTCTGATTTGAAGATTTTTCGTATCTGGTGTTTCTGTCGTTTCAATTGCATTTTCGCAGTGATAACCCGGAAAACAATCGAAACATTCAAATGAGAACTCGACTTTTTTACGATGTCATATTTGATTAGAAAATTGACATTTTTTATATTTACCGTCTTCGCTACATTTGTATAATGTTCATCTTCCACAAAGAACCATCTCCTTCATCATCACCAACATCAGAAAATTAATTGAATATAAATAATTTTTCCGTTGTTTCCGTATTATTTTTTTTTTTATTTAATCTTAATCTGAATAGATTCGATCTATACTCTAAAAAGTGAACAGTTGTGACGATCTGACGGTTATATGGTTTACAACTAAAATGGACAACATATGTATGTATTGTGCAAATTTTAATCACAGCTCATCAGGATACAGTAAAATATTTGTTAACCGAAATAAAAGAGTCAAGATTCCAAATGATAATTGAACCTCCGTACATTTGGAGGGGTTTCGCTCCGCAAATCATCATCATCAACAAATTTTTTTGAGATGTTACGCCTATTCCAGACTCACTGACCTCGAACAGCACGTTTGTTATCTCCGAACTCTGCAATAAATGCAAACATAATGCAAATGTCTTTTTACGTTCATAAAGTAACAATGGGCCCTCTCCAAATCTATATATTGTTTGTTTTGTTTTATGGAATAAAACTCTCTCTATATTCACACTAAAGGAACGTTGTCACCTACCCGATCAGTCTGCCCATGCGTACATTACTATTTTGAATCGCTGATCACGCCAGAAAATCACAATTCAACTTCTGTTACTCAAGTAGTGGGGAGAAGGATGGAGTAGAGACATAGATTTGGACAGGACCTATACTGAATTTTGAAGAATTAAAAACTAAAACTATTTCCCACTTTAATGTAACAAATTAAACAGAAATCTATCTGACAAGTCTTACCCTGTTTGATATTTGAGATCCACACAAACAAAATACGAAGATCATACACAAACCCGAAGTTAAAAAACTCAATAGTGAAAAGAAGTTAATACTCATGACGTTGGTTCTTGACAATTGATAAACGGAAGTACACAGCATGAGCATGAGAACAAAGAACTGGACGAACTGCACTTCGTTGAAGGTCTCGTTCATACTTTTGACGAAACTGCACAGTAAAGTCATACAAAAGAAATCGATATATATATATTTATAAGGTACCAAGAACTAGGATTAAGATTATCGTTACACTACCATTTATGAATTGATCCACCGATACTTGGATCGTTCAATTCAAATCGCATACCGAGGAAACTTTGTAAAA
Source organism: Trichopria nigra (assembly GCA_030522945.1). Taxonomy (NCBI): domain Eukaryota; kingdom Metazoa; phylum Arthropoda; class Insecta; order Hymenoptera; family Diapriidae; genus Trichopria; species Trichopria nigra. The sequence continues at coordinate 11,272 of JAPYZR010004074.1, forward strand.
AGTGAAAATTGAAGTAAGACGTTCACCTCAAAATCGATCGATGATCGCGTATTCGATCAACAATTAAGTTCTTTTCAATCTCTTCCAAATCCTTGTCCAAAACACCTTTCTCCCTGACGCTGTCCATGATTTGTGGTAACTGCTGAATTCTGTACTTGAGCAATTCGATATGCGTGCAGATGTGCCACATAAATCCGGAGATAAGGCACACACTGCCCAGATGGCCGAAAACAATGCCGCAACAACTTAGGGTAAATTGGGCGAACGAGATCCAGTAATTACGAGGATTGGACATATTGTAAGGATACCAGGATTCCCAAATTGCCAAACTATTTTCGTGCTCTTCGGCACTTGTTGGGACGCTGGTTCTAATTACTCCACTCATGAATGATAAAACCGTAGAAAGTAAGAAGCCGAAAGATGACCATCTGTGCAAATAAATGATGATACATTTTATTATTTTATTTTTTCCAAAGTGACAAAATTTAATACTTCGTCCGGAACTTTGGGAACAGTTTTGAAAATACAATACAATAATAATCTTATTAATGACAGAGAAAAAAGAATAGAATTTTAATCTTGATTTACGTAGTCACTGATGGTGCACCCGATTAGCACTGGACGTCCATGATTCGACAAATTTTCGTCCTTTCTTCCGTGGCCGAAAATTGGACCTATACTGTATGCCCAGATATATAGAGTCATGATGTCCACATTCGCAAATGTACGTCCATTTTTTGTCAGTGGTAACTGGACGTACAGTGGACGCATTTATCCTATTTGATTGTAACTGAACAATAATTTTGATGTTAATTAGAAAGTGTTGGCGTTTTTGTTTTAATTTTATCCGAATTGGTTCAGTACAGGCTGACGTATTTGCGTTTTCATTGGTCGAAAAGAAATGTCTCAATATACGTCTCAATTGAATATAGGATCAGGGAAGTTTAATATAGAAAATTGGATTAATTACAAATTAATGAATTTCCTGCTGTTGTCATACTCGAGGAAGAGGGTCGATCTCGAGTTGAAAATTGAATTAACGGTTTGTTTGAAGCGAGATCCCAGTTGGGAAAATGAAAACCCATCACGCAGGAACAGAGGGAAACGTTGTAAAGTAAACTTCCCCCAACTGGGTTGTCGCTTAACATTTGGATTCTACTTTTGAACTGGAAACAACATATGCTCATATACATTACATAGGATTTAAGCAAAGATGGACACACGAACCTATATAAACATTTATCGTCAATAGGGACATGGTAAAAATGGTAACTGTCAACTCGTATTTTGTTCAGATTCAGATTGATTCCGATGTAATAGATGCGAAAAAAGCCCCACTACTTTTTAGATGACATTAAAATGTCTGTTGATCCATGTGTCCATCTTGTTGGCATGACGGGGACATGATGCCATTTCCCTTCAATTGTCATGGTTTCCCACCAGTATTACAAATATTAAAAAATAAAAATTGTCATCTAACACGACATGAAAAGATACCATTACAGAAAGATATTACGGAAACTGTTCAAACAATATACGCACTTCATAAAAAATTATTAAAAATAACTTTACGACTGCCTTTTTAAAAAATTGAAAAATAAAAAAAATACTTCCTTTGCAGTCTTGTGACTAAAAAACATAATATTTGACGTTTCGGTCCCGGTGTGGACCCTCTTCAGAAAAATTTCAGAAATCGAATA
>JAPYZR010004075.1:0-13633 GCA_030522945.1 Trichopria nigra
TCGTCAAAATACTGAAAACAACAAATATACAGGAAATACAAAACCCCATGCCAGGCAAGACAATGCTCCTTCCATGATAATGTAATATGTTATTTCTTATAATATTTAAATACTAAATGTATGTGAAATGTAAACCCCTTCCATATACGCACTTTCTCATCCATTTAAATCGTTCGATCAAAGCAACTTCTTCGGCGTCTCGTCCGATTTTCCAGCGTCTGTCGAGACAATGGTTTAGCAGTGCAATGATTCTGTCTCGTCTACTCAGTAATATAGAAAGTTTAAAAGTTTCATTGAATCTTGAGAGCTTGATGGCAATGTCGTCATTCATTGCTTGGTCGAAGCTTTCCGAATTTATGACTATATTGGTTATTTCGGCAAAAATGGCGGTACTCATCAAAACCAAATTTATCGCCGTATATATTCTGTAAATGATTTTTGAACGGGTATCCTTCCAGGCTATGGGTCGCCAAAATCCGGCGCATTTCAAAAGAAAGAAGCCCACAGGTATGACTTCCTCCTCCACGTTATCATTCTCTTCTTCCTCTGTGTTTTCACTGCCGCTCATTTTTCGTTTCAATGCCATGGAAAATTCTACTTGGGATGATATACGCGTTTAATAAACTTTAAAAACTGAAATATTTTTCTTGAATTTTATCGGAGTGATTTTTGCGATGGAAATATTCTTCGAGTCCTTTAAGTATATTTGGACCATGCGGCGTTCGAAGAAACACTGTATAGACTGCGGAGCTCCCAATCATTGTTGATCCTATATTTATTTCATCGATTCTTATGTTTGATGCGAACATAGTATAATTTTACAAAGGAGAGCGTATAATACGGCATTTCGTAGGCGGTCTTTATATGCAACAACGTTTTCGCGATGCACACACCCCTCGAAATTCATTTGTTATTCCGCCACGTATACGTGTATCTCTCGAATTACCTTATTCTTACCAAATTGCCCCGTCTATAACTAGACGAAGTTTCTCGGAGAGAATAACAGCAAAATAGAACATTATTAATGCTCTTTGTCCATTGGACTGCGATACACAGGAATTCTTTGTTAACGAAATTAATGTAAGCAGGTTAAAACGAGAAGTTTCTGCATTGAATGCTGTTACTCGTTGATATCGGAAAAGAATCTGCAGATGACGAAATGATTCTATTTATGTGTTTATCAAGAAAATGTAAGTACGAATTCTGATCAAATTCCATGTTTATGGGACACCGCATTATGGCGCAAAACTGTCATTTTGCGCCCTCCGAGACTATATTCGTCATTGCATCATTGAATAAAAGACACCCAGTAATTCCATCAGTAACAGATTAAATTAGATTTATAGAAAAATGTAAATAAAAGTGATGTATATAAGGGAATATTTTCTAATTTCTTCATATATTTCATTCCATTTGATCGAAACGTCAAAAAGTCATATGTGATGTGAACTAATCAATACATTAAAATGTTAGGAGTCACATGGAAGTATCGATTTAAAAGTATCATATACCATTTTTTAAATATATCACGCATGAAGACTTTTCGATGTACAGAACGATGTGGAGTTACTCCTGATTATAGAACTTCTTCAACTTCTGCCTGAAATAAGAAAATATATACTAGTAAGTAAATATTGTCGAAAATTTATAAATATTATTAATTATACTGTACATGTGTTATTATATTACATTTTTACCGTGATAACTCAGACACATTTGGGCGCAGGCCTTAAAATTATCTTTTCCGGATGGTCCTAAAGGTTTAAAAATCTCTGAAAAATAGGAATTTAATTAGGAACATGCCTGTGAAAATCCCCATATGGAATCCCATTTGAGAATTTGACGTGAATTCCAGCATACGAAAATATTGTTTTTTGGAATCAACAAAATTCTAGGATATTTTTTAGACGATAGATAATAGAAATAGAAATCCTATTACAAAATTCCCATATATAGGATTTCTATTACAATAAAACATATTTCTTTCTTGTTTAAAATTGTCTAAAAAATATCCCAGAATTATTTTTACTCCAAAAAAAAAAAAAAAACATTTTCGTATAATGTGGGATTTCACGTCAAATTCTCACGTGGAATCCCATATGGGCGCAATTTTCGGTAGGTCAAAGATACAAATATATTATTATACTGTTTATAAAAAATATATTTTGACAAGATATTATGTTAGAAATGACTGGAGAAGGTCAAGTATATAAAAGAAAATATATTTTGTTCAGTTTTTCTGTTCCGAAAACTTACTTTTACATCTTACGAGGCATCGCAACTTAATATATTCTGGTTGGTATTTACCCTTGATCAATTCTTCAGTTGCACCTACAATTTCAACATTGTTTTAAACGATTGGTCCGTTAATTATAAAATCATTTATTAAAAGATATATTTATATATATAATATAAATTTTGTAACATTTTTTAATTGACGAATGACGAAAATTCGATCTGACACACATATATATATATATATATATATATATATAATGTATACGTGACCTGTATCACATGATGCATACAATATTGTACAAATATTGCATTGCTAAATATACCAATATGTTAATAATATATATGTATATTTTTTATTGGTGTTTTTTTTGTGGCCATTGTATCTAGTCAAAATTGTACATCGAAAATAAATATATGTTGATACTATTTACTTTGTTCCTACGAAAATTGTAAAAAGTTTAATAATCGAAGAGGTAAACAAAGTTGACGTCGGGCGGAACAACTGCAATTTACGGCTTAAACTATAATCGACGGCTATAGACCATAATCGCAGTTACTTTTACTGGCACTTAAACTAAGGTTACAATTCGTTCGTGAATTATTGTTCGAGGTCAAATTTGAAAATGGATGGACAATACATAAAGATTTCTAAAAAAAAGTCAAGACTTATCCGTCAGGCGAAGTGAAAATGACAATAGAATTTATTATTGTCGATAGATATGTCCTACCAATCCAATATATAATTATAGGATCTATTCTATTGTAACATACCTTGTGCAAGAATAACTGTGCAAAAAGCGAAAAAACACAAAACAAACAATACTTTCATTTTGGAAGTGATCTTTATTTGTTGTCGAAACTATATTAAACACTGATTTCGCAATGCGTGCACCTTAAATTTATATATCCCGCGTACAAAACACTTTTATCATGTTGTATGCTTTATCGCCTATAATGAATATAAAAGTCTTGGAATTTTTGTATTTAGCAATAATAGAATAATTATTAGAAATTATACTAAAGAGTAAATGTAATAGACAATATGACGACATTCTTACTGGAAATGATAATTATATATATCAGTAAATAAAAGTAGCATTTAAAATTCATAATTAAAAAACAAAATAGACATTATTTTTATTTCCATTCCTTTTTTTTACACGCGTTGTATAAATTAATGATGAAAAGAATTCTGACGATATAATATATTTTTAACGCACACGTGAATTTTCTACTTTTCTCGTTTTTATTTTTCCAATGTAACGATTATTCTTGTCATCCTAAAAAAATAATTTTTTTAAATAATTAAAAAAATATCTGGAATTTAAAACTTATAATTAATTTATTAGTTACTAATTAATTAAAATAAAATGTTATATTTTTGTTAAAAACTGAACCCTGATGTCAGGTCCGGTCACAATTTCTACCCAATGAAACTAATCGCCCGGATAGCTCAGTCGGTAGAGCATCAGACTTTTAATCTGAGGGTCCAGGGTTCGAGTCCCTGTTCGGGCGTTTTTTTTTTGTGCCGTTAAACGATATAGAATTCATTTTTTCAACCTTTAAAATACACTAGAGGCATTTTTGCATTTACATAACAATAAATTAATATAATTTCTAAATAAATAACAATTTTATTTATATGCTACTCTTATTAGTTTTGTATTTAAATTTTTTAGGCCAGAGTTCCGGAAGATAATTGAGTAAAAACGTGAAAAACGAACTAAAAATCACCTTTTTTAATGGTATTCTTGTATTCGACGAGATGTGGAGCGAAATTTCATTAAAACTGTCTGTAGTCAAAGTTCTACAAGTGATCTGTGATATCGTGATTTTTATATTTCATTTATTTAATAAGGCAAATTTCATTTATCATTTTTAGCACAAACATTATTCATCATGAAAAATTTGTTATTAATTTCATGGTAAAACTGACTACACTTTATGAATTATTACTATACATTGACATATACATATAATATATACATGTAGCAAGGAATATTAGCAATAAAAATACAACATCAAAAAAACAAAATGTCGTAATGAACAGAAAAATGTAATTAATAACTCTTCGGCGTCACCTCTTCGTTATTATTGACATCAACAGGTAGTTTGAGCCTGTTATATCTCATTACACCTGAAAAAGTAAATAATATATAAATACAACTAGATTATGTCTGAAAATAATTTAATTATGAGTATATAGTTATTATGAGACATAACCTCAAAACAGTAAAAGTATATAAATAAAAAAAGCATCCCAGTAAACGAAAATGGATTAAACGGGATTGAAGTATCAAAAACAGGATTAAAACCGTTCGAACAACATTTTGATTGGCCGATATATGGGATTAAAGTGCCAAAAGAGCGATTAAATAAACGTTTAGAACAATTATACGTGATTGGATTATTCCGTCCAATCAAAATTGTTGGTTTGGTTGCTTTAACGGTTTTGGCCTCATTTTTGGCACTTTAATCCCTTTTTAATCCATTTTCGTTTACTGCCCAGTAACAGAAAATGCATTGAAAGGTCAAAAAACGAATTAAAATGGATTCAAGTGCATTAAAATGGATAGAAAATGAATCAATTTCAATCCACTTGAATCCATTTTATTTTTCTCCTTAATTTAGCATAGAAAATTACAGGGAATAATATATATAAAACTTGCAAACTTACACGAAGAAAAATTTTCTTGTAAATTTTACCATACTAGATGGCATTTTAAGGCTTTTGTCATGAGAAAAATTGCCATTATTTATCGTATAAAGTTACAACATTTTTTGAAATTTTTAATATAGGATTTTTATTATTACAAAAAATTGCAATTTTTCTCATGACGAAAGTCTGTCTTCAAAATGCCATCTAGTACAGTGAAATTTGTCTCCATGTATGTAAAAAAACCCTCGTAAAACACTGTTTTAACATAATATTATACATATATGGAGTATTTACCGTAATGCATGCACATGTGGATGCAGCCTCTGTATTGGTTATTATTAAGTCCAAACCCATTGTGCCCTGAAAAATACGAATAAAGATTTGATACAGAATATTAGATATTGCTAGTAGAAAATAAGACCAGCTTTTAACCATTTTTTCTGGAATCCATTACTCTTGACACATAGAGGCCAGAAAAATTGGGCAGAAACTGGTGTCATTTTCTACTATGTAGGGTGTGTTATATTGTCCCGGCAAACGAGAACGAATTATAACGAATTATAAGAAATGGCAGTTCTTAATTCGTTTTCTTTCCCAAAATGAACTATTCCCTTTTCGTTCTAATCTGGTTCAATACATTCGGAGTATTTTTACTCCGAATTGAATTCGAAATAATGCGTCCCGATTATTTAGGTAGGTAGATGGCGTTAAACTTAGTGAAATCATCAATCTGAATTAATACGACTCAATTCGTACCGTGGTAACTGATGGAATTGAAACGTAAAGAAACGAAAACATATTATAAAAAACATTTATTTGGATTTGGGTTTGGAGACACATCACACCATCATACTAATTACAAGTCCCGCTTCTACACCATTTGATGTATCGAAAACGCATTGAGAGATTAAAGTACGAATTAAAATGGATTCACGTGGATTAAAAATTGTTCAACTACAATTTATTTCAATACATTTTAATTCGTACTTTGATGTTTCAATGCGTTTTCGATTACTCGGTACAATATACTATTTCACATTAACGACAAAAATAATGTTTGGGAATGAAGTAATAAATTATAATAAACCACGACTATGCAAGTGTTAGAAAGTAATGAATAATTGCAGAACCCAGCAGTCTGAAATGGATTCAAATGTTTATACATTTTAATTTTGACGACTTTGAATTCACTCGTTTTCCTTTTTGAATCGAAATAAATCCAATATATAATTTCAGTGCAAGTGAATCCAAAAATAATGTCATCCCCTACTGAAAATTCCCACGTGGGAATTTGACATGAAATCCTACATATGAAAATGTTTTTTGGAATCAAAAAAATTCTAGGATGCAGACACTTTTAAACAATGTTTCATTCTTGTTTAAAATTGTCTAAAAAATATCCCAGAATTTTGTTCATTCTAAAAAATATTAACATTTCCATATACAAGATTTGACGTCAAATTTCCGTAGGGTCAGCAATAATGATAAATTATGAATGCACTCAAATGCATTATGATTCATATGAAGAATCATTATATTGAATCTACTAAGAATCATCTATGAAAAAAAAAAATACTTAGTGAAATTCTGAACGCATTTTAATTCTGAATGGCATAAATTTATTTTCGTTTTAATGTAGATTAATCCAAAAATAGTATATCAGAAACTCCATTTTTTTACGAACGCATTTGAATGCAAAGTGATGTGAAATATTGTCCACTTCAATTTAAATTAATCCATAAATATCGAATCCGAAATTATGTTGTGCACTATAAATCTGTGATACTGAAATCGGGTACATTCAAAATGCATATTCGTAATCACATTTTGCTTCATTACATTTTGTGCATGTAAATGCATATAAATTTATTCACGTTCTATATGTAAAAAGGTTTTAAAGCATTTTAATCCAATCCAGATTGCTGAATAATAAAAACACAAATATTTATTCAAGTAGTTTTTTAACATATATATACACACTTACTTCTACAGTTAAATTCACAATTCGGAGTTGCTTTTTCAAACCAAACCCTTGATTCTATACCTGAAATTGAAAAAATTTGATATCAATTTTTTCAATATATATATTATTTATATTTATTTCATAAATATATCACTACATGAAAATTCATATAAAACAATTGATTTACTCAAAGAAAACATGTCGGGCCTATATACCGAAGTCAATTTAAGTTTCAGGATACTACTATTAGTAGCTTTTGTAAAAGCTTTTGCTAAATTTGTTCCTAATGATGACATAAATTATGTCGACTATAGTTTGAATCCTGAAACTTAAAATTGAAATAGGCACGACAGTTTTAATTTAAATAAATCGATCGTTTTGCATGAATGATTAAACATCAGAGTGAGGAATTATAATTTTTCAAACAAAAAATATGAGAATCTATATTTATTTGTATAAAATATAAAAAAAAATGTGATAACGATTATTCCTTATATACCTTGAACGAGAAGTATGCAAAACGCGAAAAAGCATAACACGAACGACACTTTCATTTTGGAAGATATATTTGCCTGTTAATGAGGAAATTACAGTTATGGAAGATGTATACGCTACTGATTTTTGCCACGAGCTCTCCTGAGATATATACGCGTGTGACATTGCGTATGTGTCTGTGTATATACTATATATATAACTTTTGTTTGAAATTGTGAATATATATATATATATAATCTCAATTTGTTGTTATTTATGGTTGAAATAGTACGACTACTCGTAACATCCCAGTAATTGGAATTGGATTAAAATGGATTCATAATTTTAACCCATTGCTATTCGTACTTTGAATTCGTTAAACTGTATTAGAATGGATTGAATTCTGAAGCAAATTAATGCGTTTCTATCAAATTTGATAAATATGGTCTATGTCATTATAAATTATATTTGTTTGCGCAAACGAGAACGGATAGAATCGCATTTACATCGACGGAAACGAATTCATACTTATTAGAACTATATAATTCAATGCATTTTAATCCAAAAACACAACCTCTCGTTACGAAGTAATATTAATTTCATATTTAATAATGACCATGAATGTTTAATGCGTTTGAATGCATTAAACATTCGTTCACTTCAATAACATTCACAAATATCGTTATGCATGTATTATAGAAATAACTGATGTATTCAACAATCGAAAATTTCGCTGTTCTCCCTGGTAAAAAAGTGGATAGAATCGTATAGAATCGGATTACAATTCTATCCGGATTTTAAAGAAACTGAAAATCCGGATGGATGCATTTCTATCAGTTTCTTTAATATCCGGACATAATCGGATTCCAGTTCTATACGATTCTATCCACTTTTTTGTCAGAGGGATATATTTTCAATATTCAGGATGGAATCACAGTAAAAAAATGATTAAAGCATCAAAACTTATTGGAAGTTAAAAATACGAATTCAAACGAATTAAAATGAATTAAAATGAATTAAAACGACTGAAAATGAATTCACTTAACGCGAATATATGAATTCACTTCAATTCGTATTTTTAATTTTCAATACGTTTTCGTTTACTGGGGAATACATTTTTAATCATTTTTAATCCTTTTTAATCCAAGTTTACACCTATGAATCTTTTTTTTTTTTACTGGGATACTGAATTTGTATAATTAATTAATCAAAAATTGTAATATAATTTGTTATAAATTTTCTTTCCGTGGAAACTGATGATATAAATTCAAGTATGTACATAGGATTAATTATACTTTTTACTCTAAAAATATTTAACGTACATTTTTTTAAGAATAAAGTTGCTCATTCATAAAGAAACTTATTATACGATACTATATTACAAAAATTACGAAGATATTACGAAACTATACATTAATAAAAGAAAACTATTTTTTCATTCCGATGGATTCAAACGCAAAAGCCTATGTAATAAATAAGTAACAATTTCAATCTGTGTTATAATGGGATATTTTATTGGAAAAACTTATTTTCGATTCAGATTAATAGAAATATACATATTCATATTCATAAATTTTGATTGAAACGCATTAATAGTTTTCGATAATATTATTGGACTCAAATTGGTTTAAATACAATTTCTTTATTCAGAAATATGGATTGAAACGCATTAATGGGAAACGTTTGCGATAATACAAATTTTCCAATTCGGAAGTATGGATTAAAACGCATTAACATGCCATTTTATCGAGAATATTATATTTTTATTGAAATTGATTGAAATATAAATTTTCATATTAAAGAATCCGTATAGAAACGCATTCAACTGATCACGTATTTAAAAATATTATTTTTTGATTCACACGGATTCAAATTTGCAGTTGCCAATTCGTAATAACGAACAGGACTGCATACACGATCTGCACGAATCAGACATGTATTCGCGTGGATTAAAAAAATCAAATTTTCTATTCGTATAAACAAATAGAATTGATAAAAAAAAAAATAAAAAAAATTTATACGTATTTCATATATTATCTTATTATGTTTATTGTTACAATTGAAAAAAAAATTGCAAAAGGGAAAAATCAAATCGTTTATATATATATGTTTAGCGACGTTTTGTAAATATCGAATCTATATTTCGTAATATCATAACATAAGGTTACGTGGGTTATCTTTTATAAGTATATTGAGAAATTCCTCATCTCTATATAAACTAAGTCTATAATAAACTTCGTCAATAATATCGCAAAATGATGTATCATCGTCATTCGAATTGCAATAAATCGGGCAATGAACGATATATGTAATACTTATTATGCATAAGTTTCAATTACAGTGTAATAATGGCATATTTTATTGGGAAAACTTATTTTCGATTCAGATTAATAGAAATACATTTTCTTATTCAGAAATTTTGATTGAAACGTATTATAATAGGTCACTTTTTCGATAATATTATTTTTGTATTCAAATTGAATGAAATACAAATTTTCATATTCGGAAATATGGATTAAAACGCATTAACAGCCCGCGCGCACTTTCCAGTAAAAAAAAAGATTGGATTAAAAAAAACTTGGATTAAAAAGGATTAAAAATGATTAAAAATGGATTCATTTCTTCTACAACGAATACTTCTGAATTCTTGTTAATCCAAGTTTTGATGTTTTAACCACCATTGATTTGATTTTCAAGAATTATTAATTATTAATAATCCTTGTATTATGTGATTGTATAATACAAAAGTGAACGATGAATCATTGCTATTCCACATTATAATTTGTAATGCTGACAATACTACTGGAAATGTCCACTTCACGATATATCAACGCTATTATTCTCCTTTTGATTACTTATTACATTCTCTATTAATTGTTCGAATAGAAGTAATTTTCTTTTTCGATACTCCTCTCTCGAATGCCTTCTAAGCTTTTTCTCTTCTAAAAGTTGTCGTAATAAATCAGTCTTTCTTCGCTTACTGGAACCTTCATCAACTTCATTTTCTTGTATATTGTATGCGTCTTCGTCTTGAACATCACTTGTATCATCTAGTGATAACCAAGATTGTTTGCGGAAAACATTGTCCAATTGCTAATGAAAATTATTTTAGTTTACTTTGCATGATGTCATATTATTTAAACGTTTTTTTTTTTTTTAATTTGGCTTTAAATATTCAAAATATTTACTTTGAGTTATAATTTCTATTATAATAATATAGATTAATTAAAAAGAAATAAATAAATACACAAATGTCAATTATATTGTAACATACTAATTTAGGTCTAGTAAGATACACTAATCGACATAAATATTTTAAATCAAAAATTAGCATGCCAAGAAAAATCATTGAACTTACTTCAAAATACCTAAAATTCGTAGTAAAGTCTGGTACCTGTTGCATTTGATTAAGAATTTTTTTATACCTTCTCTTTAATGCATCAAATTTTATCGAACATTTGTGCCCTGTTATATTGTAACCTTTCTTTGCCATTTCTTCTGAAATGCTTGACCACAGTCGACCTAACTTTTTTCCATTCTTAAAAACCTTATATCGTTCTTGCGAATATGCTTCGATAAGGGACAAAATCTGTACATGTGTCCAGGTGCCTGTTGCTATTTCTACAATTATATTTGATACATTCAGATTAAAAAGTGTTGTCATTAATTTTATTTTAAAATATTAAATATACACTTGTGAATAATAAAGAAATATTTTAGTGTAAGAACAGAAATAGACAGAATATAGCGATACACAGTCAATTTGCTTTATTTCAACCTGCATGTTATATGTTTATAACATTTTACATATATTATTGTAATATTTAAAATTAATAAATACTTTACCTGCCTGTTCATCTGCATCTGATACTTCAGGTATTACTTCAAAAACCTCTAAAGGATCATTTTTACGTGATTCACTTATCAAGTTATTTAAAATACTTTGGGCAAAAGATACATCTGTAAAATAATGCTTAATAAGTTAAAGTTTTTTATATTGAAGAAAAACAATCATTTTAAAATAATATTTTTATATTCTAATTATTTTTTAACAGTTTAAATCAAAGAAACAGAGACTATCACTTCAGTAACTTGACATCAAAATTTCGTAAACATTTTTCTTCATACATAAATTTCCTTTAAATTTACATATATTTTCTTACCCTCTCTTGATCTCTTCACATCTGCAAATGTCAGGCAAGTTGAGTACGACCTACTTGCCCTAACATCGAAGAATTCCACCTCCAACAATTCCTCTGTCATTATTGACAATTTGGTAAAATTAATTCTTCGTGAAACTGAATAGGGCTGCGTAAATAAATAATTGTAAATATGTGTGCGCATAGAATATCAAAAACTAAATTAAATTATAAAATACAAATTGTGGTTTATTTTTACCCTATTAAAAAATACTCACAGAATAATTCGCGGTTTAATTTTAATTTAAAGCTGTCAATAAGTACACAATCCAACATATGTCTTACTGCACTGATGAAGAATATGTTCTCACCATTATTCAGTACTTTACTGACAGATCATTTACTGAAAAACGTTTCCAGTTGTAGTAGAACACTATCAGTGCTGGATAACTGATGTACATATGTATTGTGTATAATAACGCGAAACAACCGGAAAGAACGAACTACATTATACACATGTTGATACGTACAGGAAAAAAAGTCGGCATACATACATACATATACTAGGGGAAAAAACGGCACTATATACAGGTTGCGTTCTCTTTTAGTTTTTTCTCGGTTCGGTAGAGTGAAAATTCCCCACTCCCGCACTGTAATAAAAATCGTGTAATTTTACAACGTTTAGCATGGGCTCGAATTACCTATAGTTTTAACGCAGTGAATTCATAGTGACAACGTAAAATCACAATTCGTTATATATTTATCAATTTTACAATTCACACCTACTATTACAATGCTAAAAATAACATACCTATTTTTACTGTGAAAATATGACTTTTCATATACTCTTGTATATTTCCTTCAGATTTATGTAAAATTACCATGTTCTTTATAGTCTTAATTTTTGCAATAATGCACGTCTTCGTTTTTGCACTAATGAACGTCTTCATTTTTGCAATCATGCACGTCTTTTCCGTGTCTTCTATTTTCACTCACGACACATTCGCGTTTCCCGGCTCATTTACGTCATTTTTTTTTCTTCTTTATCCCGGTTGAGCCCCAAAATTTATAGGATAGGCGAATATATCAAATAACGAATAAAGAACAATAGAGTAGTTTATTAATTATGTCTGAAAATATAATGTAGATTTTTACATACAGCGATTTTTATTACATTTTTTATTACATTATGTTTTTATTACATTATGTTTGAAACAACATATTATTAAAGAAAAATATGTTGTTTCACGTAAATTTTTCTTATATTTCAAAAATAATATAATTTAATACAGGTATATACTCAGTGTTGATTATTACTAGCATCGGCCTTCCGAACCTTCATTCTACCAAAGTTTTTCCATCAAAGATTTTCGCTGACTATATAAATATTTGAGATTAAACCTTCTGTCGACAAGAGTTTTATTATTTCAAAACATTAGTTCTGTGCATTTTTTCATATTATCAATACTACATTATTGTGATAAATTTACTTAAAAAAATTATATTTCATTATATAGATTCATAACCGGTTCTACCATGCATTCATATATACCTAATAATACCTAATACCTTATTAGTATTACACCTTGTTAGGTATAATGAATGGTATAACACCGTGTATTATGTATATTGTATTATACATACATATGAACTGTTTACGGGTAGAAAAAGCAGCGAGGTTGGGTCACGAACGTCACGAACGTCACGTGATTGCAGCGTGGAGGGAGAAGCGATATTTCTCCTATTTGCGCCAATACGGCGGATCCGACCATGCCAATACAGCGAGTTTCCCCCACTCCTAGTCCCACTCCGGTCGCCTATTGGCCAAAGGTTTCCGGAAGTCGGAGAAGTAGCCAATAGCGGTAGGAGTGGAGGAACGTTGGTTGGCTACCTCTAGAGTCTCGAATTGTTATTGGTTGAAGCAACTCAGCACTTTCATGTGGCTGAGCAGTGCTTCAACTATTTATACGGCGCAGGGTAAGAACATTGGATCATTCTTGTTCTGAACATCGGTTCGAACGGAGCTTCCCTTCCCTGTCCCCTCATCTTCCAAAAACCAATTCGAAATGTCGCTGACCGATGTTAAAAAAAATAACCAAAATAACGATAAAAAATGTCATTCCGAGTGGCTGAAGAAATTCAAGGTAAAGGTAAAAGCCA
>JAPYZR010004076.1:0-15097 GCA_030522945.1 Trichopria nigra
GTCGAATAGATTTCCACCAAAAAATTCCCAAAATTGAAGAATCGGAAAAATTTTTGTTGGTAAATTCAATACTTCGCCGCTTTGCGTCAGGCGAAGTAACTATAAAAAGAAAACTTTGTATCGTAACAATAATATCAATGTTTGAAAAGTGTACGGAGACATTGTATACGTTTGTTGTTGGGATGACAATATAAATAGACCACAATTGCGAAGCACAACATGTAAGCAATGTATTGGTAAATGTATGCGATGGCGAATTAAACAAACATCGCGAAATGGATTTTTATATCGAAAATGCATATTTTTCCAGGAATTATATAAATATATATACATACAGATTAATTGTTATATAAACCAAACAATAAATCACTAAAAAGTTGAAAATCCTACTAAATCAATAACGTTTTAAAGTACAATTTATAATAAAAGTAATTTCTTTCCTTGGTTCTCATTCAAATATATTCGGTTTAGGAGTTTTTTACATACAGCCCCACAATAAATAACCCTTGGACGAAGAACGCCCGCGGCAGAATAACAATTTTTTTTTTATATAGGCGCCGAATCGGCCGAGGAAACAAATTCACCGCTAAATCCCGGCACTGCCCATGTACGGCGAGTAGTACATATACATAGATATCTGCGTGAATATGGGGATAAGTTTGCTTGGTATATCGATTTTTCTGTTGGGGTCGCCCACGAAAATATCCGCGCCAAATCGGCAAAACACCGCGCGGACAAGAAACATTATATGGCGTCGGGCCCTAAGCGCACCGAGGCGCGGACAATAGGGGGCGCTTACCTATATACACATGTGTGTGTGTGTGTATGCTATATCCAACAGCCGAAAAGTTCAGCAAAGCTATATATACGGGAGCGGAGATAAGAACCCCACCGATGTATAGTGCGGGACCGATTCTTGGAACTTTATATTTTATAAAGGAATGATGATGTTGGTGTTGGTGTTGGTGGTGGTGGTGGTGGTGGTGGCGGAGGATCGATTCTTCGGTGCGCATATCCGCCACCGAGCAAAGCATATCGAAAGTATCGCAGGTTCTAATATAAGGGGATGGGCGCATATCCCCCCGCACATACTATATACGTGCTGTGTATACGAGGAATGTTGTACACATGTAAATAATGTAGGGGTTTGGAAGCGGGTGTGGCGGGAGTATAGGAACGAAAAGAAAGGATTCCCCGGGCTGTTGACCGAGCCGCCGAACCCAGCGTCGTCGTCGAGCCGCTCGTGGGTAAGGCTCACGAAGTGCCGCAGTGAGGCAGGGCGCGGTTTTAAGCAGTGGTGCTCAAAATTTCCGAGGAACGGCCACGGCCCAAACACCCGAGATCCCACACGCCCGTGCCTATGCGCAGCCTGTTACCAACAGCAACTCGTCAGATATAATACCCGTACGTGTATAGGTTCCCTGTATATGAACGTCTCCTCCTTATATACGTCCGGCCGGCATTTTTCGGCGACGGGCAGCCTTTGAGCGAATTCGAAATTAAGGCAGAATGTCCCATTGTCGATGGGAAAACATTTTTTGCACGTGTACGTATATTACGTATCGTTAAGGAATTTCGTGAAATCATAGGGATTTTTTTGCGTGAATTATGGGGGATTTTTCCGAACTTGTAGTAGTAATATTTCGAAGAAAGTCTCATTTTTCATTCTAAAAGAGATTTTGCGCTGAAATTCCCTATGTTCCAAGGGGAAAATCCCCATAATGTCTTTAAAATTTTAAATCCCTGAAAAATGGGGAGTTTGTGTAATGAAATAGGGATTTTTTTCCAGCTCGTGTTAGTGTTTCCGAAAGAGGCCTTATTTTTCTCATTTAATAAAAGCCCTGGATTTTGCGGTAAAATCCCCATAATTCTGAAGTATTCCCTACTGTTCAAAAAAAAATCCCTATTTCTATTAAAAGATTTGAATCTAAATAGGGATTTTCTGTTGTTATGGAAAATTTTGTTCTGTAATCGTAGGGATCTTCAGCATGAAATATAGAGATTTTCAATTGAAACGGTGATTTTTTCCAAATTTGTTTCGAAGAAAGACTTATTATTCATTTAAAAAACCCCCTAGATTTGATGGACAAAATTCTCCAGATTATATATGCGCTAAAATTCTTCCATTTTTGAGATTCTGTACAATTATAATTCAGTGACGCGTAAAAAACAACAGTGGTAAAAAAAACTCCCTATACATCAATAACGTGGTAATTTTACGGAAAGGATTTTCAAATGATTGTAGGGGAAAACATAAGTAGACCCGAATAATGCACGTCGTTTTCGGTTCGAAATATACACTCATAATAATTTGCGTCAATCGGCAAAAAATGTCCAGGCCAATGTTGGAAGCCGCCTGAAACATGCAAACCTCCAGAATCGATCGGAAGCTAAATGCGAAATGGGACATCGCAAATGTAACACGGAGCAGCAATCGTTTTATCATTCATCGCTTCGCGTTGCCTTTTGGTGTAACAGTGTTGACTTTAACATTATATTTTAAACGGTGGCAAACGAATTTTCGTCGTCGTCCGTATTTATTTACTTTCGTCATTGCCATCGGGTTTGCTCCACAATTATCAATGTCGTCGCCTACGATGTAAAAGTTGCGAAGAATCAGGATGAAACTCTTCCGATGCAGGGAAGACGAATATAGGAGCCTTGGAGTTGCGAACATTTGCGGCGCGTGTGGTCTATTTGGTTTATTTTTATAAATAATATACTCCATCCATTGGCCAGTATGTAAAATACAATTCTCTCAGTATACCATCCAGAAGAATCAGCAACATCCAGAGCATCGGCGGCAGTAGCTCCGCGGTTGCATCCGGGTAATATCGGAGAGTTATCCGCATCTCTATCGATCTGCCGCACGGCCAGAGCGCGCTACCTAGAACCATCCATCCCCTCCATAAGTGCCACTCCACTTTCCCTCACCGGCCTCACCCCATCTTATATGAACGAGCTTTCACTGCGACCCCCTTTTCGCAATTTCACTCTCGTGCACTCTCCCTCTCTTTTCCTCGTGTATATCACTCTCCCCCTCGAGGCGAAATGTGGGTTGAACATTCCAGAACGTCGATTTTGAATTTTGAAAATTTGTCGTGTTTTTTTTTTCTTTTTCACTTTTTTCATTATTATTATTATTATTATTATGTCGATTGAAAAGCCGACAGTCGTCAAAATGATGAAGACGTTTCATCGTAATTCGTATATGCAACGTAGTTTTCATCCCTCGTATATTTCGAGTAGTTTTCAAGTAGTTATCGAGCATTTCTCATACCCATCAGGTTGAGAAAGTAGGACATCGCGATCGTGCCTTATCTCGAACGAGGATGGAACGTATGTACTTACGTAAAATTCGTTTATGACTGGGTAGTTTTCGAAGCTAATTGAGAGACAACAAAATTTGACGATTATACGGGATTTTCGAGCTACTGCACGAAGTAAATTGTGACAGGAATTCAAAAGCTACGAAGATGAAGAAAAGATGAATTTATATATATATATATATTTGGGATGATGATAAATTGTAGAAAACTGCCAACAACCGCTAACGGGTACACTAATATACGTGTAGTTTGTGAGTTGAAAACTACACAACAGCACTCTCCGTCTCCTTGTAGTAGTTTTCTAATTACAAACGACGCCAACAGTAGCTCTAAAATCATATTTGGTTGCTCGTAGTTTTTCGCAGTTTTCAACGAGCAATTCGGGAAATCGACGCCATTTTGTCAAAAACTACGCATCACCCATCCCATTCAATACCCACTACCGGATCGAACGTTTCTCCTATTCTGCGTAGTTTATACGAATTAAAGAGTACACTGGAACAAAAATTTGTTCTTTTCAGGTAAATATTTACTTGAATTAAGAAAATGTTTCCTTCTTTTTAGTGAATCTTACTTAATTCAAGAAAATATTTACTTGAAAGTAACAAATTTTGTTTCATCGTAGCTCATAAATCATATGTATTGGTAGTTTTCGACAGTATATGGAGGAGGAGAAACGTAAAATTCTAAAGAAAGTATATTGGGGATAGTTTGTGACCTAAGGACTGCGAACTATTGGGTTGTTTAATGCAATAAAAGTTGCAAACCAATCAATTGGTTGTATGTAATTGATATTGTCGAAAACTACAAAGAACAACTACAAACAACGGTAAATCCGTTAGTTTCCTTAAATGAGATCAAATAGATGGGATTAGCGAGAAACATTTCGAAAATGTTGATTTTCGACATTTCAATATTTCACATGTAGTTAAGTGTTTGAAAATTACAAAAAGTTGCTGCATAATTTAATGTCAGGTTTAAAAAATAAAATTATTATTATTATTATTACCCTAGTAGAAATCAGTTAGTAAATATCCGGGCGTAAGCTTGGCCCTGACTCGCGCCTGGATATCTATCAAGGCGCGAGTCAGGACCCAGATCGCGCCCGGATATTTGGGAACAGATTTTATTTATTATTTTAAAATTGCTTGCAATTTTTGAATGGTATTTTCGAATCGATTAAGAACGTATCCTGTATATTTTGTCTCTTTCTCGTCGTTACGATTGTTATCATTGTCAACGTATAAACAAGGTCAATTTTGTCAATTTTTAAAAATTGAACCGACGTCAATATCGTTAAAATCATTGAGTTTTTCACATTGTCATTGTATGACAGCATCTCCGTCATCAGTCGCTTCGCATTATTGCATTCAATCGACGAATGTATATAGGAAAAAAAAAATACTTGGCGAAATATTTACATCTTCGAAATTTGTATTTTTTGGAAATCTTATTTATACCATTGCGTCGCAATAAAGCCAAGTAACGCATATTACATTCGTATACATGCTGTATATATATACCTTTAAAACTCGAAGGGCGTCATGAATTTTTCATCCCCTTGAGAGCATCTATTGAACAACAATGAACAACACTCGACAAAATGGAAAAGTCTCACGGCAAGAAGAGAATTTCACTTTTTAAATAATCGATTGGAATCGATTGCGAGATGTAACCGCATGTCGTGCGTGTGTCATAAATTTGACATAGGCGCGCGGTAAGACATTCATTGATCTCGTAAATAAAATGAGGAATCGATGAGTTTTCGGTTGAAAAATGCGACGAAAGTCTGGAATTTAAAACTATAAGTGATGAGAGTCTGAAAGTATGGAGTAGAAACTTGAAGAATCATAGAACGAAGATTTTTTTTTAACAATTTTTTGTGGTTGCGTATTATGTTATTTTTTTTCCGTAAATAAAAAAAGTTGAAAAAGGTGAAATAAGAATGGGAATACGATGAAACCGAAGTTAGAATGAAAAAACAGAAGAATGAAAAAATAGAAAAAAAAACATTTTGCTAGAAGTACGACAATAGTATATTTCATTACTAGTGCGGGAAATTCGTATTCCTACATTGTTTTTGATGCCGGAATTTCCAACGCCGAGAATATTGTATAGGAAACACGATGATTTCCAGCATATGTACTGTCATAAAGTAGGGTACATAACAAGTGCGGGAAATGCAACTTCCCGCACTAAATAAAAATTACGAGAAATACGAACTTCTCGCATATTATTAAGAAAATAATATAATGATAGTCCGACTTTGTAATTTCCTCTTTTCATTCTCGTAAAACAAATGATAGCATTGAAAATACAACATTTCTATTTATCTTTCTTTCTTTATTGTATTTCTTCTTTTCTTTTTTTTTTCTTTTTTCATTACTTCTAACAATGAAAAAGAAAGTCTATGCTTACAATGCAATACATTAATATTTCATTAATATAAAGTAAGAAAGCAATCTTGAATGGAAAATCACACTTGCTACCAAAAAATGTAGAAAATTATAAGTGATTATACACTTTTATTTCGCGGTATGCAAGATGATCAACAACTGTTGAGAAATTCTTACAGAGACGACTCTTATCACAATTTAAACAAAAAAAAAAAGTACCTTGAAAAATTTTGCACCGATTGCTCATTTAATTACGACGAATTGCTTTTGGTTGGCCCTCGCGAATCGCGCAAATATACGCGCGTAAGGCCGCGCGATGGCCCCTCGCACCGATGCATTCGGATGGACAAGACGGGCCAACTGAACGTAATTAAAATTAGAAATCGGATAAAATTTCCTTAAACGGAGCCATTTTTGCCATTAATTGTCACGTTGAACAATCGTCGCGACCAAGGTCGATTAAATGGCGCATTATTTCTCATCGACGAAAACCGACATGGAAGAAACTGCGCCGTGTGCGTGTGTACATGTACAATGAAACAAAACAAGGCACGCGTCGCGACGCGGCCGGAATTCTTAAAGTCGCATCGGAAATCGATCGAAGAAAAAAAAACCTATCCCAACAAGATTTTCGCGTATTTCGCGGACTCGAATGTCGTCGCTCGAACGAGACGTATAATTAAATGCCGAACGCCTTGGACAAGGTCATGGTCGCGGGAAAATCATTGTTCGCTCTTGTACGTGTACAATTGTGTATATACTACATATATACGTGTATATGTACGCGAAACCAAGACCGCGGCAGTGAATTTCGAATCGAGGAGAATGACGTCGTAAAAAAAAAAGGACGTTTAACCGTCCTTGATTCACTCTCGCGTTATCCAGGTTATATACGATTTCCTCGGGTTTCGCATTCGATTGACAAGTTCTTATATTTATATACTATTATGTGTGTATATATATATATATATATATATCTAATACGACAGGCACGCACGTTACATGAACTTGTTATGTACGATGGATGCATGCGTGTGTATATATACACGATACGTTAAGTATATAGCGATAACTCATGGAGTCGTATATAGTAGCCGGCGAGTCGTATGTATTTGTATATATATATATATATACACACACACATATGTTTGTGTTTGTGTATACCTATATATATGGATGTATGTATACATTACATCGTACATGTATACCCGGCGGATCGAAACCACTAAAGGCCTTGAGAAAGCGCTGAGTGGCGCGACTGGGATGGCGCTACTGTCAAAGAGCCGGCAAAAAAGCGCCATATTACAATAATACAAAATTGTAGAAAATTGTAGAATTACATAACGTATACCAGAAAACGTGAAAAAATAATAATGCGTTAATAGTTGTTAAAATGTTTAAAGTTATATATTCGAAATATGTACGTGTATGTATATTCATTACATACTATATAGACAGGATATATATTTCGCGGCAGTTGCAATAGCCGGATGAAAATTGCACAATCTAATCACTCTTGTCGCGAGTGCGTGGGCGTGTCGATGTTCGTCAAGTGCTGCGCCACTATATATACGGTATATACAATGGCGCCGTGCGGCGAAAAGCCGCGCTTCGTCTCGGTGGTAGCCAATCGTCGGCCACTGTCTGGTTACGATGTCTACACACACACACATATATATCACCTCTATATCTATACACGCATTGAAATTCTAATTAACTCGTCGTGGCAAGATTACATACGTTGATCGTTATATTATCGACGACTATATGTATATACATATGCGAGAGGGAATATTCCCGAACGCGGGAAATCTTAGATAACATTCGTACACCTCCAACTTTTTTTATCCGCGATAAAAATCGTCGCGCTTTATTTTCGTATACGACCGATTAGAGCACTATATGTGTATATATATATACCTTCGAAACACTGGATTCGCGAGCATATCCTCTCTTTACAATTGCCAGATAAAGAATTTGCCACCAAAAATTACGCCTCGCCAGGGCAGAAGCTACTACTGCGTCTCTCTATTCCTATTATAGTTTTCGACTTGTTATTATGATTATTACGATTAGTGTTATTATGACAAAGACTCGCCTTACTCACCGCGTGCCATTTCGACTAATCGAATTACGATTGACATATCGGTGTTAACCATAAAAAACAAACGATTTATATATATATATATATATATATATAAATTGATTTTTTTTACGTAATAGTTTATATACTGAAAAACCAACATTTCTATATTCATGTAAATATTTATTTGAATGATAGCGAGTAAATATATATTTACATGAATTAAGTATATATGTATACTTACTTGGATTAACCCATTAAGTCCTGAATTGACAAATTTTCACGAAAGTTTTCAGCGCTTATATTTTATGTGAAAATGGATTATAAAAAATATATGAATATGAAGCGTATTCGATGTAAAATTTGATGAACGTTCAGAATCTTCTATTAGATTTTTCGACAAATTTCGAAAAATAACCACGAAACATGATTTTCTGCAAAAAAACGTGGTTTTCAAAAATGAAAAATTTTTTCATTTTGATTTTTGAAATGTAATGCACTTCAAATTTAATGTTTAAAGTACTGAAAACGTGTCCTCGAGACCTAAACTTAAAAATCTGATGATTGAGGTTTTGAAACAAAATTTTAAAATACTCAAAATGGCGGCTGAAACACAGAAAAATCATACAAATCTTCTGGAACTTTATACTCAAAAACGATGGACTTAGAGAAAAATTTTACCGAAGAAAAAGTTCTTGGAATTGATCAAAGAATACGCTGAAAAATTTTCAGAAACATTAGAAGCATTTTAAATTTTTTTTAAATTTCATAATTTGAATTTAAAAAAATCCCCATCGTTTTTGAGTAAAAAATTCCAATTTCGAATTTATCAGCTGCTATCGATTATTTTTCGGTACTACTTCGGTACGTATACACAAAAATACAAAAAAATACAAAAAAAAAAAAAGAAAAAAGGTTCTTTACATACATTTACCTCCACGTGGCAAGAACTGGGCAACGGCAAACATTTTTTGACGGCTAAAGAATGTTCGTGTATCAACTTTTGAAAAATTATGAAATTTTTCAAAATTTTGAAATTAAAAAAAATGTAATAATGCTTCGAATGTTTCCGAAAAAATTCAAGCGTATTGTTTGATCAATTCCAAGAACTTTTTCTTCAGTAAAATTTTTCTCTAAAATCCATCGTTTTTGAGTAAAAAATTCCAGAAGATTTTTATGATTTTTCTGTTTCAGCCGCCATTTTGAGTAGTTTAAAATTTTTTTCAAAACCTCAATCATCAGATTATTAAGTTTAGGTCTCGAGGACACGTTTTCTGTGCTTTAAACATTAAATTTTAAGTGCATTACATTTCAAAAATCAAAATGAAAAAACTTTTCATTTTCGGAAACCACGTTTTTTGCAGAAAATCATGTTTTGTGGTTATTTTTCGAAATTTTTCGAAAAATCTAACAAAAGATTCTGAAAGTTCATCGAATTTTAAATCAAATACGCTTATTTATATATTTTTTTAAAATCCATTTTCACATAAAATATAAGCGCTGAGTGAAAATTTGTCCATTCAGGACTTAATGGGTTAAGACAATGTTTCCTACTTTTTAATTAATCTTACTTTAATTCAAGATAATCTTTTTTTCTGTATTCAAGTAAATCTTTTCTTAATTCAAGTAAAAGATTTACTCGCTACTATTCAAATAAATATTGACTTGAAAATAGAAATTTAAAATAAACTTTAAATGTCGGTACAATAAAAATAAATATTATATATGGATTAATAACGATTAAATAAATAATATTAGCGCGATAATCAATATCGATTAAACGTCGATATTACGTAAATTTGTCGAATCAATTATCTTTCAATGAAACTCGTTTTTCGAGTTCATTTTGAAAAAGTACAACGCGGATGAAAATCTGAATAATTTAAAACAACGAAACCGAGAAGTCGCATCTTCGTTCGCGTATACGCGATGCTGAATATGGTATCTGCGCATTTCAGCGAGATTAGCGTGGACTGAGGTCGACTAAAATAAAAATCTTACACACGAAGAATGGATTCCTCGAAATGCGTCTAGAATTCTGAGAAACCGTCGTTCAATTCGCCATAATCGTTTGTTAATTTATTGGCTTCTTCTACGCGTGACTACGAATGCGTCCTTTATCCTTTTCCGTCGTTTTGTTTCTATTTCTCTTGGATATATCTGGTATAGAAACTTGTCACGAAATATGTGTCATTTTTTCATTACTTATTTGGATTATCTCTGATTATGCAGAATAATTCGTGCATTTGGAATAATTCCAGACGTAATATCTTGTATTAATTTTTTTTTTTTTTTTTTTTATTTATTTTTTAGTTTGTTTATACATTATTTTTCGTAAAATTATCTTTTTACATTTAAATTAATAATTAACAATTACACGAATTCCGAATAACTTTTTTTTCATTCTTTTTTTATTATTTTTTTATTTTTACTTTTTATTTTTATTTCTTTCTCTTTTCTATTTGTTTCTTTTTTATCGTTATTTTTTCCATTTTAGAATAAATTGTGAATATTAATCGCATTGAAAGCGATGCGGACAATCAAATTTTACGCACGCAATATATAGAAAAATGATATAATCCAAAGCATTTTAAAAATGTCATTAGTTTTTATTCTCCGTTTAAATTTGATTTTTTCTTTTTACAAATCACATTCTTTAGACTGTAGGCTGATAAAAAAAAATCCTCTAGTTTTCCTTAATGTGGAGTTAAAAAAGCTTACAAAACCTGCAAGACCTTGTCAGGGAAAAGTAAGGACATCGCGAAGACCACTATTCCATGCCTGGAAATCAAAGGAAATTTCTACCTGGAATAGTAGGACAATAAAAAGACTTTTGTATGAAAATCGATTTCAAAAGGGGGATCTAAAGTATATAGAGCCGTTATCGACATAACTCTCTGGCATTGTATTTCTATATGGAATAAATATATACGATTCCCAATAAAACACCAACGACATTGGATGTTGAATGATAAATATTGGAAATAAAGAAAATTTGGAGAACAATTTTTTATTATGATTATTATTATTACATTTTTTTAATTTAGTAGAAAGTATATTCAAAGTTTATAATTTTTTTTTTTTTTTTCTTTTTTTTTTTACAATCATATATTCAACAGATTGTAAAAGCGCAATAAAAAAGTTTCGTATAAAATTCGATTTTAAGTAAGTAAATTGTTGCGTAATATCGAACTTTACAGCGACAATATATCGAAAACTGATTTAATCATAATTGTTTTGAAAAATGTTGTACTTTTCATTCTTTGTTTTTAATTGGAGTTTTTTTTTTGTATGTTACTTGTCATGTTTTCGTTATATTTATATGATTTCGCAGAGTTCTAAACGTATTCATCTATATACATGTCGCCTTTCAATTTTATCAGACTCGTCATAAAATCTTTTATAGTAAATAAATTAAATCATATATTTTTTTTAACAATTTTTAAATTGCACTTTTTAATATTGCTATTATTAATTCGGACGTAACATTTCAATGAGACATCTAAAGTAGCACATTATCCAAGTCTTCAGTGTGCAAGACACGTCATGTCGTCGATTTTTTTTTTTTTTTTTGTATAATATATGTCAAACAGACACCGATATGCCCTCCGGACTTGCAGCACCTATATACAATGTACGTTTTTAAAATGCTAATTACGTCATGACACTTTAGTTTCAAACGTTAATTGCTCAAAATCAAGTTTTTTCCATTACTCAAAATACGCAAACAGCCACGTATGTAATTTAACGCACTTTCCGCGCTCGATATAGGTCACTATGTATATATACAGTGAAAATAATAAATCCTACCTCCCCTACACAATAAAAGTCCCTTTTCCATTTTATCCCTCCATTTATTCACTGTTTCCTTATCGCATATATATATAGGCAATCGTTTTCATGACTCAAGCGCCAGCTTCATTGCGTCGTCGTAATCAAATTTCGGTACAAAAATAAGGGAATGGCATAGGGCGCCACGTCTTATCGATACGTCGATGGTTACATTTTACGTCGCCATTTAGTCGCGCCCAGTCTGGACCACTTTTGTATACGGAACACCTACCATTATCTTGCCATATACACTAATAGTAATTCCGTGACAGTGCATTGCGCACTTGGCATAGAGGTTTCGCGCAGTCCGCCTATGCCACATATGCTATACACGTCGAGACATTTTTAAATTCACTCCATTATAATTAGTACGAATTAATTTTTATACTAGATAAATTTACGCATTTTCAATTTTCACTGAAATTAGGATTGAGAAATAGGACGAATATATCGCGGACCAATTGGCATTGAGATGTCTTTCGAAGGCCTTGGAAAACATATATATATCGTCGACTCGCAAGTACAAGGAAGAACGACTCGGTAATAATCCTCCATCGGGAGATTCGTTCCATCCTTATCTTCGTCAGACGTAAATTTTATTGTGCCGTTGATACGCGCGACAATTATACATACAAAAATCATATTTACGTATTTAAATATGGTCGTATTTTCGCGCTTGTACGCAAATACATCCGAATCGATTACAGAATCTTAATGTAAATCGGCTACATTCGTAATATATATATTCATCACAAAGAAAATGTCATCAGCAATTTTTGCATCGTCACATATATTATTCTCTCCTTTATCAATCTTATTGCCGTTGGATTTCCAAGTCGGAGAAAAAATAGCCATCAGGTGATGTAATATTCACTTTACACGACGCGCGAATGCACCTGTACAGTATTGGCCGATAATCAAACGATGAAAGTCTTCCAGGGACCGACTGCGCTCGGCATAGGTTTTTTCCGCATTTTCCCTATGCCATTTCGAAACGATAACGCAGCAACGAATAACGACGACGAGACAATAATGAAAAAATCCATTCATTAATTATTACCATACAATTTTTAACCGTGCACCTGGACAGGTCGTCATTCAATCGTTTTATCTTGTTTCTTTTTAAGGCGTCATTTTGAAAATGTGCCATTTACATCATTGCTTATCGTAACGTGACAATGTCGCGAGTACTTTGAAAATTACAACGTTTATACTCGTATATTATCTTTGCGAAACTCATCACCTTCGCAAAGTCAAGGTTAACGAACGTTCTGCCATTTTGATGAACAATACGACATTCGATAAGATTGTAAATATAAAAAGTTATATACACGCACGTCTAAACACCATATTACTCTTTTCAATTAATTCAGATCTCCCGACGTCGCTTATTCAGATCCGATCCGTAAAGAGGACCTAGAATCGTCCCTCGATTTTCGAAATGTCCCCAAATCCTTCCAAAAAAAAGCTAATATTAAAAAAAAAAAGATAAACGCCGCGCCTTTGTATTGTGTGTATACACGATTTCGACACCTGCAAATTCTGCAGTCCACTTAATGACGTATTAAGACATCGATTCATCGGAAAGCACGTGCGAGTGACCATCCTTATATATATACGAATCGCGCAGGTGAAGACCGCGCGAAAATTCCTCAACGTGCGAAACTCACAAATTCGAGAATCATCTGCCAGATGTCTAGCGATGCCCGGTACTAGCTCTTCTTGAAAAAAAAGAAAACTCAAATATATATACGTATATAATGGCGGATTTGAGATTTGGCCCAGCTTCCTAGGTGGCTGATGCGCAGTTCTGGCCTTGCGCCATCCGATACATCGTCGGAGGAATGGTGCAAGGCGTAAACGCTTGCGATGACGAATGTCCAAGTGGTCAAGTGGTCCGATACCGAGAAAATCGTGGATTTTCAGACTTATCGTAATTTCAATTGGAACGAATTATCGGGCGTTCGTCTCTCTCGCCTCAGTTCCCCAACGCTATATACTCGAACTTGGCACCGCTCGCCGAAAGCGTGGATCGAGACCTTACCATGATCGACATTTTTTCCTCGTTGCACAATTGAAATTCTTTCTTTCTTGAGCTGATCATTATAAAATGCACGGCAATATCATCGAGGATTGAATCACGATCATTTTGCCGGCTTTATTCCATAATTCTATTTTCCAAGTTTGCGTCCCTTCTTATCTTTATTTTCTCGGACGTATCCAGTTGTATACATAAATTTCTCTTCACTCTTAACGCGATGTGAACAAGATGTAAACCAATAGTAGTATTGGCTTTCGTTCACTCCTGGGGGTGACTTGCGGACTGGCGGGTCTTCCACCAGTCGTTGAGCGGATCAAGCCATCAGAGACCACGGTTCAAATATCGCAGGGAAACCATTGCGCGGTGAACACGCGAGCTTTATGTAATCTCGCTTAAGGCTTTGTTGTCGAACAACGGAAATGAGATAAAACATAAACATACGTTCAATGGTTTCGTTCACCTTCCAACAATGCAGTTCGAAAGTATATATTTAAAGTATACTTTTCAATTCACAGTCGTTTCCTAATCGAAAGTTTATGCACGTTTCGCATCATGTCAGATTTTCGAGTCTGAAAAAGGAGCTTTTACGAGGTTTTTGGCTCGACACTTGGGGCTTTTTTAAATCGCGTTGCGGTATTTGTGGTATTAACATCAGTAGTCTTCGACTGGTTAATCAAACGGTACCCGACAGTCCAGAATGTGGCATCGCGTCCCTGGTTGCGATATGAAAGCTCAAATTCAAAATAACAAAATGGCCAGAAGGTTTTCTTTGAATCATCGGCAATCTTCAATTGAGAATTTCATATCGTTCTTCCCACCAGTCCAGCCTCCAAGTACAACAAACGTACTATCTCCGAAGACATTTGGACCTTCGAAAATAAATAGTTTGTGTGAAAACTATAACTGTTACTTTTTAAATATGATTCACCTTATGTCGAAAGGGAATAAAGAGAGTGGCGCTCCAAAAGGTACCGGTTCTAATTCTAGCGGAGCTTTTTCGGCGCCAGTATAGATCATTCGTCAAATCAAAATCTTTGAGAAAACACGACAGAACGAGGTATCAGCACGAGCAATAATGCCCCACTATTTGGCATAGAAGTAGCCAAAATAATCGCGTAGAGGCTTGGCAGTGCCACCCTCCTTTTATCAACACGTCAACAAATTTGATTCGCATCGTATCGCCATACTACCAATCGTCCCGTTTCTAATCTATCATTCACAAGAGTTGCTGCGCAACAACGTTTCTCGATAATTGACGATGCTTTATTCAATATCATTCACAAATTTCGGTGAGATCTCTATATATACCGATCACACACTCGCAACAAATTTAAATTCAGATTAAAATTGAAATTACTACCGAGCAGAGTAATCATTAACCTATTACCCAACAACCACCGATCATAAAACGAATTAT
>JAPYZR010004078.1:0-12966 GCA_030522945.1 Trichopria nigra
ATAATTCACTCCATATAGAGTGGCTCAATTTTCACTTTTGCTTGGAGTGAATTTTCACTCGTTAAGAGTGAAATTTCACTCCAAGAAATTTAGAGAGTTAAAACTATTCAAATTCGACATTTTTAAACCTATTTTTATAAAATAGATTATTTTATTTTATTTTATTTTTTAAGAATTTTTCGAAATTTGAAGAAAATGAAGAGATTGTCATTCCTCCTGATGATGGTCGCGAGTCAACCGAAACGTTGATGGAAATTTATAATTATTTATAATTATATTTGTTTACTCAACGCGAAACGTTAAATTTCAATTTTCAAATAATATGGTACGTGCCGATCATTTCACTAACGGTCAACATATTTAGAAATCAAGTGTTGTTTATAACCGAATTAAACATTTAATAATTTGCTTATGTTTTTCTGTAATATATTATTACATTTGTAACTTAAATTATTTTTATTCAAGGCTACCTTATTTAATATATATTATAGAAATAAATAATTTAAATTATTAAAAAAAAAAAAAAAAACGATTTCATAGTGTTAAATTGTAATGGCAGATCTCGAAATCTCGTATTTCATCTATAGCAATAATATTCTTTCTTTCTGCTTTGTTGAATAATATATTATGTAAATTATCACGTAAGTTTAAATAAAGGAGTAAACCTTTCAATGTATTACAAAAAAGACACGACACAAAAATTAATAAATATAACCGAACGATTTTAAAATAGTGAGGAAATCAGTAAAGATTTATTTTGAAATCAAATTGAGGTATAATTGTTTTTTTTGTCTTCTTTATTTTTGATTGATGTAATTTAAAAATTGATTTTATCATTTTTTATGGGTTGCACAGACATCCATTATTCGCTTTTTTTTTGTTTAAATACATCGAATTGAAAAATTTGTCTTTAATTAACGTCGCATCGCCGCTAATTAAGAAATCCAATGGGGTGCTGCCGCGAAACCGAGCGTAAAAATCAGTGTATACGTCGTCGTGTACGTATGAATGGCTCGCACGACGAGATTTCCTCGCACGACGGGTCGCATAGGTGAACTTGGTCGTCGTCGGGTAAGGTTAAGGCGGTCTTGCTGCAATATAGTGGATACGAGAAGAAGGCACGAGGTGCGACGAAGAAGAGGAACGTCGTACACAAACGTGTCTTGAGGTCGCCACGAAGTAGCCGATGGTGGGGGGGTTTCGCCGGTTTCGCCTGACCTCTTCCTCCTCCTCTATGTACAGGTCCCGTTATTCACTAGTTCATTTCATGCCCTGTCTCTTCCCGGGGATGCTGTTGTTCGTCTCCGGTTTAGAAACAGACGGTTCACCTCCTCGGGAAACGTGGTGTTGCGAAAACCCCCGAAGTTTTCGGCTTTATACATATATATACTTTACCGGCAGGATTCATTTTGTTGCCCAAGAACAAAGGAACGCTGCAAGGAAATTTCTTCAATCTGCGGAAATTTCTTTCGCTTCGTCATGGATAGCACACAGTATATGGAAATTAGGCGCGTCGGATATATATATATACCTGGCGAAATATCATGGTGGGGAATGAAATCGTGTGCGCGAGCACTCGCTTTATATAGTCAAAAGAGACGATTCTTGTTGGACATGATATTGATCTTTAAAATAAAATAAAAGCGTTTATGCTTGTGACGTAATTGTAGGTCGTTAATAATTGAATTTTGAAAAACAATTTTTTTTTACATTTGTATACACTGAAAAAATATTTGTTATTTTCAAGTAAATATTTACTTGAATTAAGAAAAGGTTTTCTTGAATTAAGTAAGATTTACTAAAAAGGAAGGAAACATTTTCTTAATTCAAGTAAATATTATTTATATAGTTAAAATGTTTGTTTATATATATAATAATAACTATATATATAATAATAACTATATATATAATAATAACTATATATATAATAATAATAATATGATTTATTAAAAAGCTTTAATTTAGAAAATTCAATTTTATCAATAAAAAAAAAAAATAAAAAATAAAAATTAATGATTTCAAAACTTTCAAAGTTTAATTTAAAAAATTAAAGTTAAAAAATTAATTTCATCAATTATATACACTGAAAGAAAATTTGTTATTTTCAAGTAAATATTTCCTTGAATTAAGTAAGATTTACTTAAAAGAAGGAAACATTTTCTTAATTCATGTAAATATTTACTTGCTACTATTTGAGTAAAAATGTACTTAAAAACAAAAAAATTTTTTGTTCAATGTAATAATCAAGATTCATAAATTCGTATTATATTTTTTACGACATTCCGTAACATCATCATTTCTAATTTTTTTGAAAATTAGCGCCAACAAATTTCTGTCGTTCGTTGCATCAAATATTACAGTTTCTGAGTGGAAGTGACATTGAAGTACTCGTTTCACGTTCCCGTAATAGTGTACTCGTCTGCGAATATTTTACTCGAAAATCCATCGAAATTCCCTTTCGCTCCCTAGGTGCATAATTTACTATTTATGCGCAAAGCAATAGTGATGAGAAGTTTTAGATACAAAGAATTTCCGCGCTCGAAAAGTTTGCGACGAAATTAATGTTTGGGAGTGGCAAAAAATGAAAAAACAAATTGATCTCAACATATGGTATATTAACGCTCGAAGGGAAGTACGATCTTCGATCTTCTGTGAAACGTGCAGTTCGCGAGCGTTAAAAAAAAAATAAAAATAAATAAATAAATAAAAAAGAAAAGGGAAGTTTGCGCCGAGCAAGTTGAAGTTTGAATAGCGTCGTTAATTTTATATGCTTGACACGATATCGTCGTAACGAGATAATTATGTTGATACACAGTTGCTGATCTCATAAATATAAATGGAAGAAGTTGTTACTTCCACCAGCACGCTAATTACATTTTGAATATTATTTCGATTCGTTGATGATGCGATAATTGGCCGAATTCTAAGTTTTATGTAATGTATAATATAGCGCTAAATATATGCAGTTTTTAATAAGTATCAAGAAACAGTCAGATTAGAAAAATGTATCGATAAGAAAATTTTTGGAGTATTAATTTAATTAATATTGTCGCGAATGCAGATATATTTTATTTCAAAATTATTTTAAACATATACATATATATGTATGTATTTATGTTATATATAAAAGACATGGACAGATACTTCGAATTTTATTTTGTCGTTTGAAATAAGCACTTGATTTTTAAGTATGAGTGCAGAAACAGGTTTTTTTTCGCAGATGATGTGTATACGTTTTAATAAAGCATGAGAAAGTAATTATCATCCGTTAAAATCGTCATGCTCCCGTGGAGAAACTCTATAACATATAAGTATATAATTGCATTGCTATATTTAATTGTGAGTATTTTATCCTTTGGTCGATTTACAAGAACAATGTTTATGTTTTTAAAATAATAATTAAATAGTAATGTCAACTAATTTCGTAGAGTATACATAATTGAGTTTTTTATTTATAACATATAACATTGATTACAAAAGTTGGAGAAATGCACACATTAATTATATTTGCGTAGAATATATATATGTGTGTACCGAATTGGGGATGTATCGGCGGGAGTCTGAAAGAAACGTAAACACAGAGAGAAACCGATTTTCCTGCTGCTGCGATCGTAATTGGTGGAATGCAGTATAAGACTGAAAATAAAAGTTTTATTCGGTAGGATGCGTTTTATTCAAAGGTTTTTTTTTTTTTATTTATTCTGTGCAGGTTAGTTCGCAAAAATAAAAACAGATGCACGTGTGCATTGAATAATAATGAAAAACACTAATTATATTGATGAAATATTTTTTCGTTTATTTTTAAAAATGTTTATTTCAATCAGAAACATTGTAATTTTTTTAAAGTGGTTTTTACGTTTTTAAATTATAGTTTGTATTACCGGGAAAAAAATTTGTAATTTTGACAAAAGTTCTGCATTAGTTTATTATTGAAAAAGGTTTACTTTCCATTCTAGCGACGACGATTATAATTTTAATCCATTTCGAAAGGGCAATGAACTTTTGCCGGAATACAGCACATCGCTTAAAGTGAAAGTCGCGTTGCATATAGGAATCTCGGTTGTTAATTAGGAGCATTTACCATTTTTAATTGTTAATAATTAATTTGAAAATTAATTTCGCTGTGCCGCGGTGTAATTTCATGTCGACGAATACCAAACGTCTATATACCTAATCTAGAAACAGTAGTAATTTATAATTGGAGATAATGAATGCACATGTGTATTTTGACTTTCACAACGAAAGGAAATTAGTATTAAAAGCGTCTCTAAAACCGTCTTATATCAGCAATAGTATATATAGTATTAAAATGTATAAATTGTCGCGATTAAAAGCGAAACAGATCATTAATTTTCAAAACTTTTGTATGTTTCAGGTGAGGTTTAAAAATATACTCTTTTCTCAAAATTTGCGTAAGTAATTTTAAAATTGTCTTAATTATTAATCGGTATCACATAAGTACAGCTTTTTTTGAATTACTTAATTTTTGTCTTTTGAAACTTGAAAATGGAATTTTTAGTTTCAAGAGATTTTCTAGAATTATGTACGTTTAATTTTTCGAGTGATTTTTTGTGATCAATTGACATTTTATAAATATAATCGAATTTGTTTACGTCTTATGAGTTTTTTCGTTTCCAAAAATTTGAAATTGTTCAGGTTTTGTATTTCAATAATATGAGAAATTAAAATAGAATTTTTTTTATAATCTTGATTTGAATTAATGATATTTTTGGAGTCGAGAAAGGTTATGAATATAAAAGTATAATTTTAAGATTTGAAAATAGCTTAAGCGTTGTGTGTATAAAGATCGAAAATTCGGTAGGGAGTTGTTTAATTTTAATTGTGCTATCATTATCTAATTTATGTAAAGGCAGTTTATATTTTTACGCGTTTCGAAATAGGTGAATTAAAAGATCGTATATACAAAAGTAAACAACTCATTTCTGTTTTTTGATAATTGTTGCTTGAAATAATTTTCAGAATGATTTTACAGCATATATGAAGGCTACATATTTCATTTTGCTAATATATATGTAGATTTGCTCATATATACACATAAGGAGTCCAGCAACTGTTCACCCATAACGAATAGGTTAATTCTTCGATAAATGTCAAGCAACGAAAGTTCCATAGAAAATTTTGACCGAATTACTAGTTTCATTATCCCTAGTAGAAAATGAGTCCAGTTTTTGGCTAGTTTCTGTCCAGTTTGATTTTTCCCCATGTTAAAGGTATAGTATAACTGGGCAGTGTAACATAAAACTGGACAGATTTCTACCAGGGATAACATATTATTTTCAGCTGGCTTTTGCGGTCTATTTTTTGTTCACCCTATATACTTGTTGATTTATTTGATATGTTTAAGTATAATCTCAATATTGTTTAGATGAAACTGGATTCAATTCAATAAACGCGGTTGAAAATTATTCGATTGGACAAATTTTTGTTTTTGTGTTTGTGCATGTATGTGCTTGTTTTTGTATATTTGACATTCTAATTTAGAATGTTTTACGTTTGTATTAGGGTGTTCAAAAAACCGCATCTTTTCTGCCTTTTTTGAAAAATCAGAAGTATAGGGCGCGAAATGCGTAATTTCGTACCGGCTAATATAACGCGACTTTCTTCACTTTGAATGTTTAAAGATACATTTAAACAATTGTCTCCACTATATAAAACTTATTAATGAGACGTTACATCATTGATTGCAACATTAAAAGAAAATCAATCTTTGAAAGGAAAAAAAGCAAATAAATGATTGTCTTCGATTGTGACATATTTTCAAAATGTTACGAAAAACATATAATCATATGAAATATAAATATTAAAATAATGTAATTATAAATTCTTTCCGGTTTTCATTACGTTAAGTTATATCTTTCAAGCGAGTTGTAAAAATATGCAACAAACAAAAAAAAAAAAAAGAAAAAAAAGTCCGGATAAGGACAACATGAGTACGTTTGAACAGAGCTTTTACATTGTGTACATACACACTCACATATATATATATATATATGCACACATGTGTATACACGACTTGTTGAAAATGTTTGCACGTACCAGAAAATTGCCATTTTTACTTTTCACATTTGTCAACCTCTCGTGTGCATTTAGGTATAGAACGTATCCCGCTGCATTTCAGCGAGGAAACATTACGTGGTATTTTACGCCCAGTGATAAAAGCTCGCGACAGCACGTGTCGAGTTCGGCCACCACGTGACTGCGCGTGTTTTGGCACCGCTGCTAATTAGTCATTGCTCGCTTACGAGAAGTCTATCACTACTGAAGAAACTACACTATTATCGTGTCGCATCTATACGCACAAGAAGAATTTCAATTTTTTTTTTTTTTTTAACTGGCGGGTGGTTTGAGACAACTTTAGAATTGTTTAAAAAGAAAAGAAAAGGAAATCACAATGGGTCGATAAGAAGAAGTACCCAGCTTTGAAAATCTGATCTTTACGGCGAATGTGCATCGAAATGTTTTCAGTATAGTCAAGATCCAAGTGGAGGCAAAAGTTGTATAGCGCTGCCTCCGGAGTGAATCTGAATTAGCTTCTATAGGTGCCACTGGTCTTCCCCTTTACAGTCCCATCTCTTCTTTGTCTTTGTTGACTCCGTCGGCTCCGTGTTGTTCTTCTTGGTTTCAACCCGGATTGCCGCTTGTCGTTTTTCCCATTCTTCCTTTCCACTCTTTTTGCACGTAGCTTCTGTTTGACCTTTGCGTTTGATGCATGGGATCACCAGGATTTATCGATCGCGTATATAATGCGTGTGTATATACTCTGAATTTAATGGTATTGTTTCGCCGGCGCTGTTACGTTATGCATTTATGGATCGTACTATTTATTTTTATTTCGGCAAATTTTCATTCGTTGGATATATATCGTCCCTGGCGGGTGAAAGTTCATCATTTTTTCGAGAAAAACTTTGGTGCGTTTGAACAATAATGCCGACGTTGTGCCATGATTTAAGAGCATCAGAAGTGATATAATTCAATTTGTATAAATGTTTCAAGTATATATAGTAACGTATATATATTGTTTAGCTTTGTAAAACATCGTTCTTCGTTGAAAGCATATCATCACGCCGTTGTGTTTAACGTCAGCCATTAAAAAAAAAAATAAAAATAAAATGTATATAGCGACCGTACCCGGAAGTTCCTTTCAATACGAGGAGGAACGTTGATTATTCTTTATTGAATTGACATTGTACGACGGTACAAAAAAAAAGAAATAATATGAAATGTCGGGAGTTAATAAAAAAAAAAGAAAAAAAGAAAAACCACTGAAAATACAGCCCGGAAGAGTGACATCAGGCGAAACACTGCGTCACGCCAAGAACAAGCGGGGCTGTCACTCCATTGAAATAAACGTGTATACTTAAAAATCGCCACCTATATGGGCAGTTTGCGTGCGAGTACTCACACACATACACGTGTGTGTGTGTGTGTTGTGGTGGAAGATTTGTACGTGCATATATATGTGTCCAGAGTGCATGTGGGCGGAAATCTATGCGGTGCTTGCGTCTATTGAACCGTGTATAATGAGCGATGTCTCTGAGTGTTTCAAGCTGCATTGATTCAATATGCATGATGCAACTATACATACCTATATATATATATACGTACGCGTATAGCGGCGCATGTGTAAAGTTGTCGGCAAATCGTTAATACGCCGGCCAGTCGCCCTATATCTATGTTGTTCCACGGCCACAAAGTAACGCTACAATTCCACGGGGGCTTGTTTTCGACGTTCGGGGATGTTCCTTTACAGTTGTTTCTTCTTAGAGAGGTTTTCTTCATAGAGAGATTCTTGTGGTTTTCGTGAATGTTTGATGTTTTCTGCACTGACTTTATATATGGTTGACTTTTCGTTCAGGTTTTAACGGCACATTATCGTTTTCCCGAATCGATCCTTCAAAGTTCAGCGGTTATCATATATATATACATGAAAACTGATTACGTATAGACATTTTAATTAGCCATTTTGTATTTTGAAAATTGGAATTAAATTAAGTGAATTCTTTTATTATTATTGAATTGGTTTGATTAGGAGAAAAAATTAGAGGAATTTTTACTACTCGTTAAGTTGAAAGTGATTTAATGGTATGATGAACATTCAGTTCTAATATTTTTGCTTACATGATGTGTGAAAAAGGATTGTAAAGAATTTAATGGAATTAAAATGGGTACTTTCAATTAGTTAATTAATTTAATTCCACCTCATTCTAAAAAATTGTACAATATTGGATGGAATTTAGTAAAGATCGTGGAATTATTTGGTATTGGGCGGGATTAGACGGAATTGGATATTTTATCAAATATACATCTGTTTGAATATCGAGTGGAATTTAATTCGCGAAACAGGATAATCCGTAATTTTAATTACTTACAATCCTTTTTCACAAACACGTGTATATATATATATATATGTGTGTGTGTTTATTTGTTTGTATTGTTCTTTTTTCATTAAATTTCAATTTTTATATTACTGATACTAAATATATACTTGTATTTAATAAAGTAGAGTTCCATTTTATGCGTTGATGAAACGTCACATTAATTTTTAACAGTTAATTAATCATTATAATAAAATTTAAGTGCAGGAGAGCATAGAAGGAATAAGTCACAGACTGTCGAAATCATACAAAAACCTTTTGATTATGTAAAATTTTAAGTGATTATTTAATTTTCCTTAATAAAGTTTGGCAGAAACCATATATATATATACTGCAAACAGGTACAGAACGGCAGCGGGATAAATATATGACGCTCGTCAAGCACGAGATTAATTTATTAATTTATGCGTAAGTTATTAATGTATTCCGAGTCTGAAGTTGATCCATGCATTGTTAACTTTCACTCAGCATTGATGTCTATATAATAGTCATGTATCTGTGATAATTCGGCTATTCGCGAAGCTCAGCGAATAATCCGTAATACAATTTGTATACATCCTAATGAACATAAAAATTGATTTTTTTTATATAGCTATTTTTGTAGTAGTACGTAAATTTCGGATACGTCGAGTAAGTGGCCATGCAATTTAATTGAAATGAAGTTGGATAGGTTAATTAACTTTGATTAACTAATTTAATTTAATTTAATGAAAAAAGAAAGAAAAGTTAAAGTTAAATAAGTCAATAGTTGACTAAATGCAAAACCAACGAAATAAAGTTGAGTTAATTAACGAAAACAAATTAAAAAGTTAAAAGTGTAATATAACTTTTTAACTAAGTTAACATTACTAAGTTAAATGTTAACTTATAATTCTAACTTTTTATATTGTTTTTTGTATTTGTAGTAAAAAAAAATGTGATAAAAACATTAGAACTTATTGGATTGAGAAGGTTGCAGAAGTCATTAGTCATTAACGAATCATTTTCCTCTCCATTTAAATTTATTATTTTTACAGGGTTGATCAAGTTAAAACTTGTATAGAGCGACCGTAATATTTTAAAAAGGATTCGTAATGATTTTCTATTTTAATTTGATACTTTTGATACAACTACTGTTAGGAAATAATTTAACTTTATCAAATTTAATTTAAAATCAACAAACAAAAAGTGAAGTTGAGTTTATGGAAATTTAAAAACATTAGAACAGAACAAAATTAACGTGAAATATAAAAGATTAAAGTCAAAGTTAAGCAACTAAGTCATTACGCCAAATTAAAAGTTGAGTTAAAATTTAATTTAACTTTTAACTTTTTAAATGTGCACTAACCAATCCTGGAAATTAGTAATACATGTACAGGAAACGATTGGACCTGCCACTTGATGGTATGATTCAATAATATTAATGCGAGAGTACTTATTGATGACGAGAAGATCAAAGATAAGATGAAAGATGATTAGATCTTTTAGACAATGAAATCGATAGATTCGACGGTGGTAATTATTCAAATTCCAGAACTGTCGGATGTCATTTTCGGGAAGTGCGATTCTTTATGACATTTCGAATTCAAAATTCCAAAATTCAAAATATCGAAAACAATTGAAATTCGTCGATCAGCTGGCGGTCTTTTACCTAAATAAGGTAAAGTACAAAATTTTTGTATTGAAATGTATGAATTCCTACATATTTGGACGTCTAGCATTTCGAAAATGCTAAATTATTATTAAATTTCCTACAATTTAAATTTAAGAGAAGAAAAATACGAAAAACACGTAAAAAAATAGGGTGTTTTTTTGTAGTTGCGCTCATATCTAGGGAACTATACATTTTTATAAAAATTGCGAATGACGGAAATTGTTCCCCTAAAGAAGCTACACATAATTTTTGTTTTCTAACATTTCCCTTACGGGCATTAATTCTGTTGGCATGTGACGACTGAAAACATTATCTGTAACTTGAAAAAACGTATAACTTCAAGTTGTTAAAAAAATTATTACCTGGTTTGATAACTCGAATACAAAAGCTTGTACCAGAAAATGTTACAAAATGAACAAAAATTATAACTGGACATTTATTTATGTATTTTCAAATTTTTCTTTTATATAGAATTTCAGATTTTCAGAAAATTTATATATAATATTTTATATATATTTATAATAACTTTTATAGAATTTTAGAATTTCAGAAAATTAAATGATTATTTTCGAAATCATCACATTAAAATTTTCGTAAATTCCAAAAACAAAACCAATCGAAGAATTTCAATTGCCCAGCAATCAGATAATAATATGCTTTGGATCGAATTTTGGTAGTAGACTATCGTAAAGATTTCGCAACGAATCGTCATCTCCTGAAATAGAATCCGCCAGTTCTGGGGGATACCTCTACTATAGTTTGTAAAAAAAGCTGTAGACTTTTGCAAAAAAGAAGAAAAAAAAGCGATTCATTATTGCGGTGCTTTTCCGAATATCGGAGTAAAACGGTACTCTAAAAATTGGGGTCCGGGGCAAACTAAAAGTAATCGATATTCAAGGCGCGCAGCCTCTAAATATAGTTTGATTAACACGTCCAATAGTATTAAAATTTTTGACGAATTTCGCGAGATTATTACGTTTTAACGCATGTGCGCTTTATTTCAACGTTGACAATAGCGCAGGAAATGTTCAACCGAAGGAATTAAAGAATATTTTTTTTTTTTAAATATTACCGACGGCCAAAGTTATTTTCATCTTACGATTTGGTATGCGTGACTGAGTGAGGTGAAAACGTCTCAGACGACGTGGTATCGCATCAATCATTCTTTATTTTCATATTTTTCCTTGACATGCATTATTTTTTCGTATTGTTTAATCCAGATCGTAAATTGTGTTTAGGAATTTGATTATCGTCATATTTTATTGTAAAAAATAAATTATTGTATATAACAATGGAATTTAAAAACTGTTAAAGTATAGATATCTTCATGTTTTGAAGTAAAACGATTGTTTGTAAATAGGAATTGAAAGAAATGAATGTATATCAAACGTTGTTGAATAATTTGTGTTAAAGTTCCTGGCTCGTAAAAAAGTAGACTTTGATGATGAATTTCTTTTGAAATTTCCTGCGATTTTTTATGCCTGCCGGCATTTTCGCATTATACTCTCTAAATGTATAATTTTGCTTGTTTTAAATGAGTTCGTTTTGAACTGGAGTTTAACGACTGTTTTCTGGTGAACCATCCGAATATGCGACATTTTTCTAATTAAATATCGCAGTAGTAGAGCGCAGAAAAATTGAAGCGCAAAAGTTAAAACTCCAAATAGTCACGATGAATGCTTTTATAATGCCCACGGTATACGATTATCTCAACTTTCTCTCTATACCCTCATTTGAAATGAAGTTGATCCGAACTCTTTTCTAGAGCATTTTCACGCAGTACCCGCACAGCTACAATTGTCAGTTGAAAATTGAAAAAAAAAAAACTTGGAATAACCAATAATTTGTTGAATCTTCAAACTATTTTCCAAATGTGTTCGAAAATATAATAGCTTATCATTAATAATATTTTTTTCTTTTTTTTTTAACTTAAAACCGCAAAAGATATGATGACAATTAAACAATTATTAACATTAATTATATATGTATAGATTCTTTTTTAAAATGTAGAAAGACGACAAATAACAACAACAAAAAAATAATGTATGAATAATGTTTCAGTATGTTACGAAAAGATTTGCAAGATATGATTTCTTATTGATTTATTGAAATTTAATTAAGCACTTGAACCAATCAGTCGAAAATTGTAAATGTAATTACATATTATGAAAGAAATGATTCGGTTGAGCGTGTTACAAAGACTGGAATAACGAATTCACCGGCAGACAATAGTTTGTGCATATATTACTAATTGTTAAAACCCTTGTTTCATAATTTCTTGCATCTCGATGATTGACAGATTCACAGTGAAGAATACCTCATACAGAACGTAATGCCTTCGTATCATTCGTTGTTTAATCCAAAATAATTATTCATTAGTATTACGTACGTCCATTAACTAACATTGCAATTAACGATCGTAACTAACAATAAGGGTGAACAGATAAAATTAGATAGATAAATTGAGTATAAATGGATAAATTATCTTCTTTTTTTGTTTTTATAAAAAATCCTTTACCATATTTCGCTATTTATTTTTTGTGCTCGTATTTTTCTGTATTATTCTTTAGTTTCTGCCTTCTTCTTTTTATTTGTGCTTCTCTCCTACTCTTTATTTTATCTTCAGATGTCTTGGTTCTTTGCCTGTAACATTTGGACTTTCACTTGTATATTTTGATTTTGTATTTTCACATTTACAAAGTGAGTGTCATTCAAAAATACAGCGATTTTCACTTTAACAAAAATGAAATGTATCAATGGAAGCTTCAACAAATATTTAAGTAAAAAAAATGAAACTATTGACTTGTAAAAGAAATAGAATCGCCGTAATGAGCATCAGCATGACAGTGAAGCTGGCCCCTTATTCCAGCCCCTAGTTCGCGGCGGCCGGCGAATACGCAGGGGCGAACAGCGCACGGGGCCCCGGTAGATTAAAAT
>JAPYZR010004079.1:0-12963 GCA_030522945.1 Trichopria nigra
AATACATTTCAACAACACATAGCAAATGAGGTTATGCTTTGCGTGTTCTCGAGGCTCTCGTGGCTACATTGCCAGAAACTAGACATATACTTGACTATACTTTTCTAATCGTGCAAAATCTCAGATTCTGTCTAAAAACTAGACGGCATTTACTTTATATAGTTTTTACTAGAAATCGCTGTCCAGGGCTTATTTTAATTTTATAGCAATCTAGTTTTGCCCGGACGATTTTCTACCTGCTAGCTAGCAACATTATTTTTTAGACATTGTAACTTCACGTTTATGTAATTTTTATGTATTACCCACTTCTTATTATCCACTTACTAATCTATTTTAATTGAAAACTTGAACTATATCATATAATGAGTATTTCTACCTTCTTCATATTCAATTTTATCTTTCTTAACTAACATTTTTTGTTG
The DNA here is from genome assembly GCA_030522945.1 of Trichopria nigra. NCBI lineage: Eukaryota > Metazoa > Arthropoda > Insecta > Hymenoptera > Diapriidae > Trichopria > Trichopria nigra. The sequence continues at coordinate 423 of JAPYZR010004079.1, forward strand.
CAGCGAATTTTGAATTGAGAATTATTGGACACTTGAAAATAAAAAGTGAATTCATTAAACGAAAATTAACTTTATCGAAAAATGAAATTTGCATTTTAAATTACTCGAAAATTAATTACTCACTTTCATTTAACTCATTTCATTAATTAAAATAATGCGACTCGAGTATTAATTAAAAAATTTTTAAGAGTACTTACGAATAACAAGTTGAATGATCTTATAGTTTACTGATTAACATCTGACGAATCTTGTCACGCCACTAAAACAATAAGTTACTTTCTTATAGCTGGTTATCGCACCTTCCACATAGTTCCTCTCACATTCATCGATCCAGTTTCATTCCCTCTCTTTCAAAGAGATCTCGATGATTCGCCTAGGCAGTTATTATGATTAATCTGTACCTCAAGATTTTTTGTGGTATGCATATGAGGAAGCAACGAGTTTGATCTGTTCGTGTAATCGATCCATGTAATATGCATCGGTGATAATGATAGAAACTTGCACGGCAGCTCTATAAAAATATAATTTTATCTTAATACATTTGTAGCCTTGACACCGCTTCCGTTACATAAACTAATATTCCTTATTAAAACTATTGAAATTTTGATATACGTTATATGCGTTAGCGGAAAACATTGATTCGCAAGTTTGTAATATTCTTTCCTCGAATATGTCAACAATAAATTAAGATAATTAAGGATAAAATATAGTTGATGTGAAAATATACACGACTGTTTTTTGAAAACTGTCAACTATTGACTGAATTTTTACTTTATTATTGTTTACAATTCTTACAATGAATTAAGTATTCACTTCAAGTGAAACTGCTTCGAGTGAATATTCACTTTTAACGAGTGAATGAGAAATAAAAATTGTTATTATCAATTCATTTTTAGAATGTTTGCGACCAATTAAATTTTCGCCATTCACATGTGTCCATCGATACAATGTGAACTATAAGTTAGAAGAAATATATTTAAAATTCCGATTATACAAAGTATAGATATTAAAATCGTCTAATTTTATACTCATCGCATGATTCATTATTTAATGCTTTATTTATAGTTATCGTCAAATCGAGAAAATGCGAACTTTATGTGTCATTTTACGAACGATCAAGTATAGAAACGAAGGGAAATAATTAAAATTTCACATTCATATAGATATTGATACACATTTTTTTAAAACATAGTTTTTAAATAATTAATACTAATAAAGGAAGGTTACAAATTATAAAAATGACTACGAAAAAAGTTGATCAGTTATTTAAAAGAATTATAAAGTATCCAAAAGGGTAATAAATAAAATGCATTTTTTGCAAATATAATAAAGAATAAATTAAACGATGAAATGAATTAAAAATCAGAAGTGTCAAGAATAGACAAAAACTAATACAAGGGATCAAAACTGAATAAAAATGTAGAGAATTATTCAAATAATCAAATACATAGACAACAGACGAAAAATTAACCTCGTCAAAAATAGATTAAAACGTGTTGTTTAACATTTTTTCGATATTATCGATTGGAAAATATTATCCCTATAAAATATGACGAAAGCCCGTACATCCACAACTCAATTCTGCGCTAATTAATTTAAAAGCAGTCGAGAAGAATTTACCATTCAACTGCATAAAAATTAGTATATGCATGAATAATAACATAATTTCGAAAATTTAAGCAATTGATAATAAAAATGATAAAATTTACAAGAAGTTTTATCCCAGCAAAAATGATAAAACGTAAAAGAAACGTGACAAAACTATAAAGAATTTTTAAAATGAGAAACACGTTTTAAAAATTTTACGAAATGCGATGTAAACTGAAAATGTCCATTATATTCGAAAACGAGTGGAGTGAATTCAGAGTCCTTTTCAGAAAGACTCAATATTATTCCACTACAATCAAAGTGACGAGTTCCTTCAAAAGAGCAGGATGTCTCTCTAATGAAGTAGAATTTCAAATCTTCTTTTGAATTGAGGAGAACGTTTACATCATCAAAGCGACATTTTATTCCTTTGGGTTGGATTCATCACTCTGATTACAGATTGATCTGCGACCTCTCTCGACTGAAATGAATTGAATATTACTCGCCAAAGAATTGGACATCAAGAATACTTCGAAAAGATACAGAAATATACGTAAATAACCCAAATATAAATATAAAACAAAATTAGTTATGGGAAAATGTAATAATTAACAATTGCATTATGATTATAACGTTTATGTAAGTTCTTTACATTATATCGATCGTGAAATAATTTCTCTTATAAAATGAATACATTAAAATCCAATGCAGAGCTCTGTGTGATGATTCAATAATTTTTCTTGATATACGCTGAGTTCATATATAAACGTGAAGTTTCATGCCGGTCAGTTGTCCTTTTTTATCGGTTTCTGCAGTCTCCCATTTCCCAGCCGACTTGCTTGTAACAAAAGCCTGAGCAGCAGTTACCCAAACTTCCGTCCGGTTGGCACTGAAAATCACTTACGATTAGTACAGATTCGAATCCATTGACAATGGTATACATTATGCACCACAAGAGACTTTCAGCAAAACTTTGTGCAACGAATGAGATAACTTCAAAATATCATGCTAAAAATGATTGTTTCAATTATTAATCACTCTAATTATCAAATTATGAAAATTAATGTAATTTGCTTTTATGCTATTTAGCGCAGCGGTTGCTAAAGTACATTTCTATTCCCGCAGAAAAATAGGGAGGACAGAAGTAGATTTTAGTATATTATTGTGCCAAAAAAATAAATAAAACATGATTATAACAGTCAACTCACCTGAGCAGCATTTTGCAAACACTGGCTGTGGACTGACACAGCGAAGGCCACGAGGAAGACAAGGAGGACCAAGTATTTGGCGAACATTTTTGGTTCTACAAACATACAACATACATATATACCTTCGGTTATTGTGAGACACGTAAATACGTTCAGCGTTTATTTTTTCTAAATTAATTATGTTGAGTTTGTAGAAATACAGAATATATATAAATATGGCATATCACAAATACGTGTATATAGAATATACATAAATATTATTCTACAAATATGTGGTGTATACATATCCTGATACACAGTACTTTAAAATTCACTTTGAATACATAGAGCTTGAATAGTCCTTCGAAAATTCAGATGCCTTTACGAAAAATTGTAAAATTCACTAATGGAATTTGATTAACAAAAATTATGTCAATTACTATAATCTTTGTGATGTATGTTTAGAGAAAATTTTGAATTTATTATTACCGATGCACTTTTAACCTAGATCATTTTTTAATTTTTATAATTTAATAATTTATACGATTATTAAAAATAGTAGAATTCTAAATGATATATAGTTAAGTAATAATATTTTCAAAGAATAAAAATTATTTGTAAAATATTCGTATGTAAACAATTGATGTTATGTAAATTACTTACTATATATAACGACATTATCTTTAATAATAAATCTCATATAATAAATTAATAAATTTAATAATAACATTTGAAACGAAGATATTGGAAAATATTCTATCAATGTTCATACAAAATTTTCCTCGATATTATAACTGTGATATACAAGAGTATGGATACTATATCTAGTCACATTTTGACAAGTGTTACTTCTGGTACATCAAAATCTGTTTTCACCAGTATGGTATCACTACTTCTTAATGTATATTATACTATATCTTTAAATTTGTTGAAGTGAACATTAAACAAACTTTTTTAAATTAATTAAAAAAAAAAACTGACATTTTATTCTTTCTATAGATCGATTCTGATTTAAAAAGTAACAAAATAATACTTATAAAAGAGTGAAAAGTTAATATTCAACTAGCCTCTCTTAGTTACTCCCTTATTTTTTGAAAAGCGTAAAATTCCTTCATATACAAAGAGAGTGTCTTATTTTTCAATTCAAGAAATTTTGAAATATCGCTATGTATATTCTTCTTAGATCGAACAGTAAAATGTATGGATTAAATAAGATATAGTTATGAAGTAAAATAAATATATATTACTATATAGGCTGACTCTCGGTACGTCTTTGAAACAATGAATACTTCTGTAAGACTGACTGTCAGCTTCTTCGGTAGTTCCTTTTATATTGATAAATCCAGATTAAACATAATGATACGCTCAGTGATTATGATGGACTTTTGCGATTTAATTTTTTTGCAATAAGCATCGATCATGTAATATGCATCGAGCATCATTATAGCCACTTGTTAGGCAGCTCTATAAAGATCTGTAATTGTATCTCAAGACGTTTGCAGCTGCATGCGTGTTAAAGTAGTACATGTTAGCCTTGATACATGTTCTCTATTACATAAATTGTTTTTTATTTTCAAATTTATAAGAATTGATACGTATTATGTAATGCAGGAAAATATTTTGACGTGTCGCATTGTCATATCCTTATTAATGAGCATCCACTATACTGATGTGGACGATATTGTCATATTCTAACCTAAAAATAGTCAAATTATTGACATTTTAGCGTTGTCATTACGAAATTAAGTGGTCGTTATTTGCGGTCAAAAAACTATTTTTCTCGTTTTATTTTTTTATATAACCAATTATCGTACGTAATTTTGTAGCTATAAAGCCAACAATTTTGAAAAGTTTCTGAATAATTTTTAATCTTTATATATAATTACCGATAATTATCAGTTTAATGTAATCGGTATAAAAAAAAATGACTTGCGGTTCATGCTACATATAGTAATAACTTGGATGAGGCAACAGACAAATCGACGTCATAAAAAATTTTCGAGGATGCAAAAATAATTCGATGTAATTAAATATCAATTGTGTCATATATTGGATATTTTTTTTTATTTCGCTTGAAATTGTTCGAATCCTTCCAATATTGTAAACCAGTTATTATATGTACAGTAGTAAAACATGTAAATATGAAGTCTCATAAAAATAACAATTTCTCTCCATTTTATATCAATTAATTTAGCTTTTCGAAACTGTATTGTGGCCAATATTATGGGTATCATGAATTCACCGCTCGGTCTACCGCAGCTTTAGAATGGTCGGTACTGATATGGTGCTATTAACGTGATACCAAAAGGCAAAACTCGATTGTTAAAAGGTATTATATTGTAATAAGGTATTAAAGTAACTCGGCTAAAAGTTAATGTTCGGACGTCATATCTATCGAAACTATGTTTGTATATATGTTTTTAATATTTACTGCATTTAAATTTCTTCGAGTGAAATTTAACCCTTAAAGAGTGAACATTCAGCTTATTCAAATACTTATTCAAAGAATGAATTTTTAAATTTATTTGGAACAAGTCAGACAATTTATACTCCAGAAAAAAGGAAATTTTACTCATTTAAAAGAATGGTTGAATGTTCAATCCTTGTAGATTGAAGTTTCAATTTAAGAAATGGATAGAGTGATGGAAACTTACTATTCAGAAAACATAAAAAATTATTTTTTTTCACGCACTAAAATCTATTAATCAGTTGAAGTTATAATATATATATAATATATAATATATATATATATATATATATATAATGCCTTTTCATCGATGAATTCGAGAGGTATAAACTCAATTGCGATTAAATGTTTTTAATCTCTTTTTACAATTAATATTATTTTATTAGATAGATTTTTAGATTGATAAATCTGAAAATACTTTTAGGAGTAAATTTTAAAATCCAAAAAGTAAATCCTAGAAGAAGAAATGTAAATATCTAAATTAAATGTATATTTGTCATATCGTTGGCGTATATATCTAAATATATATCTAATAAATAAACCATTTAGGAATATTGTGATTTTTTCATTTGATTTTTGGACTCAAAAATCAAAACATATTTAAATTAAAACATTATACCGAGTGAGCTTATTCGCATTCACGACAGAAAATTTCGCTCATGCTTCACTCGCAATAAAGCTGATAAAATACCGCGGTATTCTAAAAAACAGGAATTTTACTACAGTAAATGTAAAGTTATATATCAGCATAAGTGAAGTTTTACATTAGTATAATTTTATATTCAATGACATTTAAAGTTTCTTTTCTGTTTTTTAACAAAAAAGAATAACCAAATAAATTCTGAATTTAAGTGGGAGGAAAATATAGGAATTCAAAAAATGTAGTAAGAATAAGTTGATAATAATTGTAATCAAAATTCTTAACATCAACATTAAATTTTATGCGTTAAATAAGTTACGCAGTAATGCTGCCCCAACAATCCTTGACCCAATCAACTGAACACTATTTGCGGTGAAGTTTTTAGAATTTAATCTTCCGTCTTTTTCGTAATCTAACCTTGATATTGACTTTTTTAATTCAATTCAAATCGAATGAAGTCGACTCGATTTGGAGTTTTTATCGCATTTTGGAATATTTTAATGTAATTAGCCGAACCTTGAGGAAATATTATTTTCTTAAATAAGTTTTTTTTTTAATAATGAAGTAAGTAATAATTAATGCAATTAATTAATCAAAATTTTATTGATATATAATTCAGAAGATAAAAATGGACATAACTGTATACTTTTATCAATTTTGTTTATAACTTTAAAAGGGATAGATCACTTTTTAGAGGAGAAACGTGAATTTTCAGACTTAAAAGTAATTGCTATACGAAGAGGAATATTATTCATTTGATAAGATCCGATTACAATTAGAATCAATGTTGCATGTAAAGATAATTTTAGTAGTACGTTGCGATTATAAAAATAAAATCAAGAGATTTTCCGTCTCGGGCATCATATACTTAATTTATGATATATACTTATATACTTATATACTTAATTGTAATTGCCGTACTTTTAATAAAGTATTATCAAACGGAGACTTCGTTTTCGATTCTAAGAAACTCGAAATAAATCTGGAATAAATTTGAAAAATGGAAATTCTCCTGATATTGAATGCACCTCTTATATAGTCGGACATTAATGTATCGGAAAGCTTCAATAGACAGCTTTAATATGACGCTTCACTATATGCATATAGCTTGGAATTGATGTATGAGATTCTATTTTTAAATTCTGTGACGTCTGGAATCCACGTTTCGAAATAAATAATAACAATTCCGCAATAAGCATGATAAAATTATTAATTAATTATTATATATTCTGTTTAATACATATGATTACTGCATGATATTAATATATTAGTATATGATTATCGTATGTATTTGTAAATAAGCACGATTAGTAACATCGTATCGTAACAAAATTATTTGCCTGTAACGGATGTACGGGGGCGTAATATGTTTATCGAATTAAATATCCCGACTAACCAAATTAATATTCAATATATATTATTTACTTTTAATTATTAGAAAATGTTATAGTTTTTACGAAAAGGATAGTAATAGGACACACTAATGCTCTTGTCTAAACTTATTACGACAGCATAGACACTTATTTTTAAATCGTAGTAATTTGGATGAATTGCAAAAAATTGTCCTGTATTTTATAGGACTAGATCGCAATAAACATGATAACAAGCACTGACAATCAATTAAAAGCTATAGAGCGCATGTACTTCATAATATTATAGCGTAGAACTTGCAATTATAGACAAAAACAAGCATAAGTTGACTCTTTCTTAATTATTCTAACTAATCAGTACATGCATAATTCATACAAGTATTTTGACGAATATCGTCACGTATTTTGTGGTCAGGTAATTTTTTCAGTTTATTATTACCGAACAAATGTCTGTTTGTTCTCATTGACATTAAAACAATTCAGAAATTTAAATGTAAGAAACGTGAAATAAATAAGAATTAGAGCAAGAATCGTAAATTAATTGTGAATATATTTGCGTGCAACTTCTGTTTTGCAACTTTATTTTACTTGCACTGTTCATAAATGTCTATATTTAAACTATCGCTCTAATTCAAAAATCTGTCTGATCTCGACTGACTAATTTGATGAATAAACATGACGTAATTTTTTGATTAGATTATTGCTTATCGCAGAAGTAGTGAAGACTACGTAATCGCAATAATTTCCATATACAATGTAGCATTTTGTGACATATACTTGAAATTGAAAAGTAACATATAAAATCAAAATCATATTATGGGCACTGACAATTTTGATCATTAGAATAATTATAGACACCGAGTAGTTTACATGCGCAGTAACATGTAAAAACAATTAAATAAAGAACACGACGATAATGCAAGCATGTCCATTTTTGGACATGTTTTGACTTCATGGAAATCATATATTATTTGATTTTGGTTCACGGTGCAATCCTATCAATTTGAACCACGCCCTAATAGCACCGAACCTTACGACTAGGTTAAGTAATGTTGCTATAAGGTTGACAACCTTGCTGTAAGGTTCGGTGCTGTTAGGGCGTGTATAAAAATCCTTACCTGACATTGTGTATCCACCATTTTCAATTTTTTAAATCTTTCTATAAATTTCGTCAAAAATTGATAATTTGTTATTTTCGCGCTACATTACTAAATCGCAGGTCATTACTACAAACTAACGTAATAAAACTACAATATGTATTATAAATGTGGTTGCTGCGACGTCATGCTTATGAAATTCGACTTTATATTACTATTCAAATCTGTTGTTTAGTTGCAACTCTACTTGTTATTTCTAGAAGTCTCCACCGAATAAGGATAAAAATCTGTCATTTTTTATTTGAAAATAATTATATCTTTATTCTCGTCAATTATTTGCAATCATACGCATTATATTTGTATTCTGCAGCTTTCATATATATATATATATATACGTATATATGTATGTATATATTATTACTTGTCCGATCATGCACGTAGCAGGTATCGTGAACATAATCAATTACATGGTGTAAATTCAACAATAATCCCGTTACCGGAAATTGCATGAATTGTTTCGAAATCAATGAATAAACGGTATATATTTCATAATCGAATAAACGTAAAAGTACTGACTAAATTACTGAACTAATTCATTAATAATTCGTTACTATTGTCTATGATACAAATATTGAAAATCCGCAATTCAAATTGTACATTACGTCACAAGTATCGAAAAATTTACTTTTATGCCTTGTACGTAAAAGCAAAACGCTTATATGTATTTATAAATACTGAAAGAATCATAAATACCATAAATACCATAAACACCATTTACTTACCATTAATGAGTAGAAATTTTCTAAGGCCTTGATCAAGTAGGCCGTAAAGAATTTCTACTGGGTTTATGTCTTGCATTCGAAATATTTTAATGATGAAAAGTGAAAACTCATTTTTTACGATGAAAAGTGAAAAACATATTTTATACCCTCGTGCATTAAATAGTATATTACGTATATCGAGGGCGCAATTATCGATATTCCCGAGTGTGAAGTTTGCAAACGAGCGAAGCAAGAAAGGGTGAAATTCCACTCGTTTGTAGTGGGTTTCTCGCGCTAAGTGGTTCAGATTTCCACCTACATAAACTAGGTCTCATCGCGGTTTAATTTCTTTTGAGATCAGAATTTAATAAAAATTCAGACAATATGGGTTCAGAAACAAATTTTAAAATAATATGACAAATTATAATTATCACAATTATCAAAATTTTCATGCATTTTCAATGGCGCCTCTAGACGATCGCACTTTTTCCATCTCGATGAGTTTGGGAAACCGCGAATTAGAAAGCTTCCCACGCTTGCGTCTTCGCTGATTCGGCACTGCGCTTCTTCTCCGAGATTTATAGGGTTTCCGAGGTTTCGTGTTGAAGGCGAACGGGTTTATAAATTCATCGTGGATTCCGGTAGAAAAAACCCTGTATTTTTCTTCCTTATTCAAATTTTCATATATTTGTTTAAAAATAATTCAAAGTCTACTTTAATGATTTCGATTTAAATATTTGTTCTTAATGTAGGACAATAGATGCTTAAAGCTTTTCAAATCCACGAATCTTGATTTGCCAAGAAATCGTACGATATACTAAAAATAAAATTATTTTTTCAAATAATCCTTAACTTACCGCAAAAATGTTTCAACCACGTACTCCATCCTTAAGGTCCGCAGGAAGGGTTAAGTGCCCCCTTAACCTTTCAACATGTCAGGGGACCGAAACTGCTTCGCTGCAGGAGAATACGAATCTGAACTATACCGCAATACATCCACTTCCTCTTTTTTTTTTTATTTCTTTTCCCCTACATCCCGAGGGACGCGTTCTACTGGAGCGTGTTTCTCGAGTCACCATATCCAAACCGTCAAGAACCAAAAGTTGACGATTTAGATCCACTATAATTCGGTAGTTTTTAATTGTTTGGTGTTTTTTGACAATTTCATGCTTTACTTGTATGATTTTTTTCTGTAAATTTTGTTTTTTTTTTTTTAATAAATGGATAAAAAACAATATGTTTTTGTTTCGATAGTGTAGATTACGCTCTTTGATGCAATTCTAGATAGTAAGATAATATCATTTCAGAAATGATTTAAATACAATTTCTTCTGACATGATACTAATTCAATCATATACAAGTAAATATTAATCGAATTTCCAATATTGTACATAGTTTTAGTATAAAATGAATCTCTAAAATGTCTTTTAGTAATTGTTGCGTATTTGTACAAATAAAATAGCTAATTAAAAAGTGAAATGAAATTTAAAAAATAAATTTTAATATTCCCTTTAATTTTCATATCTGATTTTTGATTTTTTTAATGAATAGTATATATATATATACAAGTACGTATATCTAGGTAATGCTTAATTCTTTTATGAGTGTACAAAGTAATTTTCTTTTCTTTCGTAAAGAATTTCAACGATTTAATAACAATATACGATTCTTCAACAAAGAAAAATGTTTCGCAGTTTTCGTCGGGAACTTTTACACCACCTTTTTCTAATAGACACGTACAACTTCAATTAACGGAAAGTTTCCTCTTCTTACGTTAAGCGAAATTCGATCATAAAAAATTATTTGTTACGATATCAAAGAACACTTCGCCACGTAAAAAAAAAATAATCGATTTAATTTAAGTAAAGATGACGCGAGAAAAAAATATGCTTGTGCACTAAATATCGTATAAAACAATTAAAAAGTAAATCGACTTTTTACAGATTTACTTGAAATTTATACAATGCAGAACTAAGCACATCATGCAAACGCTCATAAAATTTGAGGATTTTGAGAAATAAATTGAACTGTGATATTGATTTTTCGATTTCGAAATCGGCTTTTGTTTAAAGTGAGTTCCGTTGGCTTTCACTTCGAAGCTGACGTTCGTGAACAAGAATAAAAGTCATTCAATTTTTCGTTTCGGGTCGGGCCAGATATATATATATATATATATATATATCGTCTCCTGCGTCGAAGTACAAATAAATAAAATATTTTGATGTCCTGATATCATCGTGTTTTAATTATTCATCCTAACAGAAACAATACGTTTGAAGAGTATTTTACTATAAAAGTTTGCATGTTTTATATTTCCCTATCATTTCCAATGTTAAATTTACGAGGTCTGTCCTTGTTAGAGCCAAAAGTCCTGGTAATAGCCACCTGACAAAAAAAAGTCCTCATGGTTGTTACTCGCGTGCATTCTGGAGATTTCTTAACGAATTGTCTAAAACTGAAATAACACAAAATATATAGTAGAAGCGTCGTAATTGCTAAAAGACATTAGCTGGTTGTCTACCATTGATCACATGGAAATTTCTAAATTATAATTTGATATAAAGTGAATTAGATCATTGGGAGAAATGATTGTTCGAATCTTTCCTTAACAGATTTCGTAGATCACGATTTTCCTCGTGTTTATATATATATATGTGTGTGTGTGTGTGTGTATTTACGTTATAATAGTGAACTTCCCAAAGTCGAAAGCACGACTCTATCATTTCGAACTTTAACCCCCTTTACGGAACTATATATACGAATAGAAAACTTTTCCTTCGAAAAACATGGCGAAACTTTTCCATCTCACGTGCGTATTATCGCAATTCCCCATTTCATGTAAAATACGCCGGCAAGTAATCGGTAAATTTTGGCGCGATCTCCCCCCATTTCTACGATTATTCCGCGTGCATAGAGCTTGGGAGGCGCCTTTGCAACGCAGCGACAGGTTCGTTCGCGCAGAAGAAAGCTCTAGTATAGGTTCTCTCAGATTGCACCGAGCTCTCGTTACCGCGGGAGAACGTCTCGAGAAAGGCGGGGAAAGACACACGAGAAAACTAAACCAAAAAGGGGTTAAGCGCACTACGTACCGGGTGTAAAATATTTTCCCACAAAAGTAATCGTATTTTATTCCGAAATCTCCGCTAAGAACGTTTCGCAGAGAGAAAAGTGCCGCCCTCGGAAATAACTGTATTTGTGTTCAAAGTACACTTTGTTGTTATGCTTCTTATTATCATTGTTTTTTATTATATTGTATTTTAGTTTATTTTATTTTATTTCATCAATTTCACTTTTAGTCCCGAAACATTTATGTCAGTATTCCCTAACGTAGAGCTTGTAATGGATAAATGATGCGATGTTCGTTACCTCAAGAGGCAATTGCGTTATGTATTTGTAATCGATAGGGTAGCGAGCTTTCTTACCATGAGATAG